>JAJOOB010017639.1:0-39070 GCA_029582485.1 Solanum tarapatanum
CCTCTTCTTCTTCCTCTTCTTCTTCTTCCTCTTCTTCCTCTTCCTCTTCTTCCTCTTCTTCCTCTTCTTCCTCTTCCTCTTCTTCTTCTTCTTCTTCTTCCTCTTCCTCTTCTTCTTCTTCTTCCTTTTCTTCTTCTTTTTCCTCCTCTTCCTCTTCATTTTCTTCTTAAGACAACCAGTTTAGTATATATTTTAGATTTCATATTATATATAACAACTCGAAAATTGGAATGTGAAAAGAAAAGGGAAAATTTTGATTTTTGGCACTGACATGTGTTCTACGAGTCCTTTCTACGGACCGTAAGAAGTTATACGGGTCGTAGGATGGGATTCATGTACTTGGGGATGATTTTTTAGAATTTCAAGTTTCTGAAGTTTGATTTACTAGTGGATAGGACAAGTTGTGAATCCTTTGACGAGTCATAGATGGGTTCTGTAAAAAGGTTCTAGACTTAGTGAAATTTATGGATTCTAGTTGAGGTCTACAGATGGGATTTACGGACCGTCGGAATTTAGACGGTCCGTAGAAGGGTGCCGTAGGGAGTTGGCTAATTTTAGGTCGTAGTAGCTCGACCTACGGTTGAACAATATAGTCTGTAGGAATTTTTACGGTCCCTAGGTCCAAACCGTATGGTCCTCTAACAATTATTTCCTAAGAGAATTGGATCTTTTCCTATGCTTTTAATACCTATACTATGTCATTTTACCCCTATTCTAAGTCCTATAACTACCCTTCAATCCCTTAAATTAACCAAACTCTCTCATTCACTCAAATTCCCAATTCCCATCCACATTCATCCTCTCCACATTCTCTCAAGATCAAGGAAGAACCCCTAGGATTTCAAGCTTGAAGTCTCCTATTCCTCCATTGCTTTTGACTTTAATCCTCAAGGTATGTAGGGCTTCATCAATGGGTCTCATTCACCCATTGAGCCTCAAGGTTTCTCAATTCTCCAAAGTTCGATTTCACCAAAATTGATTAGGTTTTCATTCAATTTTTCGTGGAGGTTTTTAATAGAGTCCTAAATATTGAGATTTTCTACCTAAATTAAATAAAGAATTTAATTCTTTCCAAGTTAAGGTGCTACTCCCTCTGTCCCATATTAGTTGATCATTATACTACAAATAGTTGTCCCATATTAGTTGATCACCTTACTAAATTAAGAAAACATTAATTGAATTTTTTCCATATTACCTTCGAAATTAATTTTTCTTCAAAGTGTTCACACTTGTTTGTAAAGTTCCAAAGAAGGTTTTAAGGGGTGAATTGATAAAACTATCCTCTTATTTATGATTTCTTAATATGCATGTAAAATGAAAGTGATCAACTAATATGAGACGGAGAGACTAAGAGAATTACATTTTGGGAAAGTTTTCATATATAGAGAAAAAAAGGATCTATCCTCTATATCTTGATTCATCTAAATGGTGAGTATCTCCCTTTTCACGTTTGTAAAAAGTCGATTCATCTATCTCATTTCCCGCAACTATTCATTTTCATTTTTTACTTTCAAATCTCAAGAATGGATAACAAGTTTCGGTGGTCCTTCAAACTCATACTAGCTTACCTTTGTGACCAACTTTCAGGTAAACTGAAGTGCCTCATGTGAATTGATCCTTCCTTTGTTTTCCGCATATGACCTCCAATTCTCCTTTAATTCGATTGGAGTTTTTATGTATTTTTGATAGATTCAACTCCATGTGATGATCTGTAATTGTGCTATTTTTGGTGCTTTTACAAAAGCATGAATTGTTTACTCCCTCTCTTGAAAGCTATCATGATATAACTGTTCTTTTCCCTTCATATATTATTTGAATCATCCAAAAATATAGCTAGAAAATAGAGGAGTATTGATGTTTATCTAATAGATGCAATGAGGTTTTTTTCAGTCTGACAATAGATAAATACTTAGATATGTATAATGAATGATTGTCATGTATACCTAGACAGTGAAGGTTAAATGAAATTAAAATCATTGAAGAAGTTAAAAGGTTTTAAAGTGATTTTATTGAGTACCCAAATGATTGTCAGATCGCTTGACATATAGAAAGATCAATATTTATCTCATAAAAATATTTTTTTAAAATACCATGTATTACTACAATCAATGTTCTTACATATCCTGCTGTCACTATTGTCAAGACCCCATGTAGACCTTAAGTGTAACATGGCGTATAAGACCCGGAGAGGCCCCATACAAATCACTAAGTATATATCGTACAAGATAATAGAAATCAAAAGATTTAAAAAGACAAGTTCAAAACATAGAGTTTTATAAATGAAGCGGAAGTCTAAGCAATGTATCAGAGCCATCTAGTATAAAGGAGTAATCGGGATGTAACCCGTACATCAAGTTCAGTTTCAAAAGTAAAGACAATATGAAATAAAGGCTTGGTCCTCGAAACACGAGGACTCGCCAATATTCAAACTTAGAGAAGCCACAAAAATGAGAATCTAGAGCGTCAGACCCTTCATTTTAGGAGAATATAGGCAAGAGTATGCATTAGTACAAAAGTGTACCAAGTATGATAACAATGCATAAAGTATGGAAATCATGTAAACATGGACCTTTTCATGATATGCAATGACCAAGCTAAAATATGAGATAAAAGAGTTAGAAAACATAAGTCATAAAAACATGGTCAATGCAAGTAGACATCATCTTTAAGCATTCGTGAGATACTCCTTGAAGTAACCTTGATTCATAAATATGGGAGATTTACCTTTAACATACATGTAAGACCATATGAGCTATTAACATGTAATCTTGTGTCTACCCCACACCGAAAAGAGGTGCTCTCACTTGCCAAGGTAAGAACCATGAACTTCTACCTTACGTGGATCCACAAGCTAATGTCTATCAAGACAATCTATGGTATCACATAGTTTATGGGACATGGGTAATCGCTACTTGCCCACTCTGTCCTAAGCATAACTCCCATAGAAAATTGATTAGTCTTAACTTTCCTTAACATTCATGAGACATGGGTAATCACCACTTGTCTTAGCATTGGAGGTCATGGGTAATCGCCGCTTGCCTCATTTTTTGAATAGCTCCTTAACTTTGATTCAAATAAGGCAAGAAGACTTTTCAACCTGAGAATCCTTTATGTGAGAAAACCTTTCAAAGTCATCAACCAACAACAACATCAATTATGCTTCACTCTCAAAGCAACTTATATCATATTTCATCAATTTCATAAGAACATGCATATTTCAATAATTCTCCTTTCAAAGTTCAAAATCCACTTTCAATCATAAATATCCAGCAAACATGGGCTAAGCATGGGTTCATGGGGATTCATATTAAAAACATGGAATCTTTTTAATTCATGCATAATACTTCATAAAATAATCAATTATATCAACATTGAAAGAAACCCATGACATAGAAGAAAACCCTAACTTAATTGGGGATTTATAATTTTGTAAATTTGGGAAATTTAAGTACTCTATGGAGGAGAGATCTCGATAGATGAAGACTATCATATCTTGATGCAAAAATCTTGAGATCAATTGGGGATTTTGAGAATTGATCTTGAAATCCTAGATTTCTTCTTCAACTTCTACAGAGAAATATTTGAGGGGATGAACTTGCTCTTCTTTTGAGAATTTGAGAGAATGAGTTGATTTGGGTATTTTTGGGGTTAAAAACCTTTATATAAGGCTTTGGTTTAAGGGCAAAATGACAGGGTATTGAATTAAAACTATCTGGAAAAGACCCTGACTTAAAACTGACGCAGTGACTTCATGGTGGTCTTCACGTCCTGTCAAGGACTCCACGAGCCATTATGGCCGTCATGGTCCATGACCAGTGGCTAAGGGAAGGGACCCCTTCCTGGTTGGTCACTTGACGACCCCAACTATAACACCTCGAAAACCAGACCCAAAAAAAATGCAGAAATTTACCTGTTGCAGTGGACCACGGCAGGGTTCACGAACCGTGATAGGGTCCACGGTCCGTAGACCTGCCTATAGCCTTCACTTTGAACTCACCAAGCCCAGACATCAGACCACAGGCACCTTAACGGTCTGTGGTGGTGTTCGTGGTGAGTCAACTAGTAGACCCCACAAGCCTAGCCCTCGGACCCCTAAGCCTAAGTGAGGACCACGAGGACCTTCACGGTTCGTGGTCCTCCACATAGGCTGTAGTAGGATCCGTGAAGGCTATCCAGTAGGCCCCCTAGTCTTGCCTCAGACACCCCTTACCCAAGTAAGTACCACAGGGACCTTCATGGTCCGTGGTCCTCACAACGGGTCGTGGGGGCATCCGTGAAGGTTGGACCAGTAGCCCCATTGCCAGTCCCCTCCAGACCACAGCCCAAGTGAAGACCACAGACACCTTCACGGTCCGTGGTCCTTCACACGGGCGATAGTATAGTCCATGAGCTAGACACCTCAAACCTTTAGTCCAAGTGAAGACCACGACCGACTTCATGGTCCGTGGTTCCTTTCACAGTCCGTGAAGATAGTCGTGGTCAGCCCGTCAGTAGTTTAAGTCAGGGGTTTTTCGATTTTTTCTTTTCATTGGGCTTATAAACCTCGTCATTTTAGCCCTAATTTACGTGGTTTTAGTCAGTTTTATCCTAGAGACATAACTAGAAGTTACCTAAGTCAAATCTTTAATCACAACTTATAAATTTAGAAGCGAAAAAGGAGAAAGAGGCGAGTAACCCTAATTCAAGAACGCAACGAGTTTTCATCAGTTCCTGCCCCAAAATCGAAAAATTTCTTCGAGAATTTTGTCACCAGGTATGTGGGATTTCACTAGTGGGTTCCTTTCACCCATTAGGTCCCTAGTTTTCAGTCAGATTGTTGATTCCCTCAATATGATCTAGACCTAGGGTTTCTTGAATGATAGATTTTTTGGGTTTTATCTGTTAGAATGATCCAAATTAGATTTGTATGTTGTTGCCCAATTTATTGCATGAATTTCAGAACCTTGGCTATGTAATTCTTTAGTTCTTTAATTACACATGGTAGGTCAGATATTTCAGATAAACATGCCTCAATTTTGAATGTGTCATTATCATTTATTAATGTGCATTCCCAGTTTACATATCATTTTGAGCTATCCAGTACATTACAAAAATTCAGTCATAATATGTTAACCACTTAATCTATTGGGAATAGCATAATATCGAGTTGGACTAGGGTTTAACGTACCAAATTAGTCCCACTACTAGCCACGTAGGTTGTAAGTCCCCTCCGTGGGCATCATTTTAGTGATCAGTCCAGCATGCCTTTATACCTCTGGCAGGGTATATTGGGTCCTCTCGATGGGGCGTATACATCGAACTTCACAATTAGCTCATATGGTTTTATTATCGGTTATTAGTAGCTCCCAATATTCAGTCAGACTCTATTATATTGACCATTTCAGTATAGTCAGTATTCAGTCTCAACATGTTATAAATTGGTCATTGCATTTAGCAAGCTCAGTCTTCAGTATCTTTATCATGTTCAGATTATGCTCTTGCTTTGTTGCTTGTTCAGTTATATGTTTATTTCAACTTTATTCTATCATGCATGCTCAATACCTTTCAAATACTGACGCATATATTGCGCTACATCTTCTCGTGATGTAGGATCAGGTCCTCAGTAGTCAGAACACGCATAGATCGGTTGCCGATCTCCAGTTCAGCAACATCAGTGGTGAGTCCTCATTCTTTGAGGACAATAGTCATGCTATAATTTCAGTATTTCAGTCTTTTAGTTTCAGTTTTGCTAGATCTAGTTGGGGCATGTCCCAACATTTCTACTCAGTTTAGAGGCTTATTTTCATACATAGTTAGATTCAGCTTAGCATTTGAGTTTGATATTTCTCTTGTATTAAACTCTCAGTTTTTCATATATTCAATTTAGTATATGGGTATTCCCCATCTTTTCAGACTTCAACTTTATTTAGCTTCCAAATAGTTTTTATTTATCAGTTTAACTCTAGTATGCTTATGATTATGCCAGCAGGTTTATCTTGGGGTCACTCGTGATCCTAGGTCCCGTGTCCGCGTCCAGGGGGTAGCCTCGGGGTGTGACAAACTTGGTATCAGAGCATTAGGTTTAAGTGACCTAGGATGTCTGAAAAGCCACACTAAGTAGAGTCTTTTTCATGGGTGCGAAGTGCACCACATCTAATGAGAAAGAGGCTATAAGGTGTTTTAGGAAAAAGTTCTTTTTCTTGTTACTCTTATCGTGCGTAAGGTATGATCTAATTCCATTCTAACTCGACGTTCTATGTTTCAGATCATGCCTCCTCATAGAGCTAATGCCAGGAATGCGAATGTTAGGTACGCAAATGCTAGGAATACAAACGCCGCTCCTCCAGTCCCTGATCAAGAAGTTTTGAATGCAGAATTCAGGAACGCCATTCAGATGTTGTCTCAAACAATCAGAGGGTTCCAGTTCAGGCAAATGTTAATGTTGGATCAGCTGCAACTAGAGTGTGGGATTTTGTTAGGATGAATCTGCCACAGTTCTTAGGATCGCAGTTTAATGAGGATTCCCAAAACTTTATTGATGAGTTCAAGAAGATCTTTGAAGTGATGCAAGTAACTGTGAATGATCGGGTTGAGTTAGCATCGTATCAACTTAAGGATGTAGCTTATATCTGGTACACTCAGTGGAAGGAAAACAGGGATACATAAGCAACTCCTATTACTTGGGATTGCTTCAGTGAGACCTTTCTGGACAGCTTTTTCCCAAGAGAACTAAGGGAGGCGAAAGCTCAGGAATTTATGAATTTAAGGCAAGGTAACATGTCGGTCCAAGAGTATGGGCTCAAGTTTACCCAACTCTCCAGGTAAGCTCCTCACATGGTTGTTGATTGTAGGGATCAGATGAATAAGTTTCTTTGTGGAGTGTTGGACTTAGTGAAAATAGAGTGTAGGAATGCTATGTTGCTGGAAAATATAAGTATCTCTAGGCTTATGACTCATGCTCAGCAAGTTGAGGGTGATAAGCTTAGGGAACATGCCAAGAAGAATAAGAAAGCAAGGATAGGAGACTATGACTACTCTCAACATAAATCGTATGGTGGAAATCACTTGCAGTATCAGCAGAAGTCTTCGACTCTAGCACCTTCATCAGCTAGTGTTCCATTCTCAAAGTTCCGTAATGATCAGAAAGGTAGAGCATCAGGCTCTAAGACTCAAAGTAGTGTTCCAGGCATAAGAACCTACCCAACTTGGCTGAAATGTAGTAAGAACCATCCAGGCGAGTGTCTTGTAGGGTAAGAAGGTTGCTTTGGGTGTGGTCAGTCTGGTCACAAGTTGAAGGATTGTCTTTCTAGACAAGGTCAAGGAGGCAATAATGGTAGAGCTCAGTCCACAACTTCAGCAGCACCAACTGGTCGCCAGATTCAGCAGGGTAACTCATCTGGTACAGGTGGAGGTCAGCACCAAAACAGGTTATATGCTCTCCAGGCTCTTCAAGATCAAGAAGATTCTCCTGATATAGTCATTGGTACATTACTAGTCTTTGATCTTGATGTTTATGCATTGTTAGATCCAGAGGCTACTTTGTCCTTGGTAACTCCTTATATAACAGTCCAATTCAGTGTTAGTCCAGAAACTCTCTCAGAACCTTTCTCAGTCTCTACTCCATTCGGTGACCCAGTTATAGCTAGACGGGTATACAAAAATTGCCCTGTCACAATCTCTCAGAAAGTCACCTCAGCAGATCTTGTAGAGTTAGAAATTGTAGACTTTGATATCATTCTAGGCATGAATTGGTTACATTCATGTTATGCCTCAGTCAATTGTAGAACTAGGATTGTTTATTTCCAGTTTCTAGACGAACCAATCTTAGAATGGAAGGGTAGTAGCTTAGCGCCTATGAGTCGATTCGTTTCTTACCTTAAGGCCAGAAAGATGATTTCTAAGGGTTATCTCTATCATCTAGTTTGGGTTAAGGATTTAAGCTCCGAAACCCCAACTTTTGAGTCAGTTCCAGCAGTCAATGAGTTCCCAGGAGTGTTTCTAGAAGATCTTCCCGGAGTTTCTCCCGAAAGGAAAATCGACTTTGGAATTGATCTCCTTCTAGATACCCAGCCTATTTCTATCCCTACTTATAGAATGGCTCCAGCTGAGCTTAAGGAATTGAAAGAGCAGTTGAAAGACCTTTTAGATAAGGGCTTCATCAGACTTAGTATTTCCCCATGGGGTGCACCAGTGTTCTTCGTATAGAAGAAAGATGGTTCTCTCAGAATGTGCATTGACTATATGCAGTTGAACAAGGTCACAATCAAGAATAAGTATCCTATCCCCAGGATTGATGACTTGTTTGACCAACTTCAGGGTGCTAATCATTTCTCAAAGATAGACCTCAGATCAGGTTGTCATCAACTCAGAGTCAGAGATAGTGACGTTTCGAAGACAGCCTCCATAACTTGGTATGGTCATTATGAATTCGTAGTAATGTCATTTGGACTAACCAATGCTTCTGCAGCTTTCATGGATTTGATGAACATAGTGTTGAAGCATTGTTTGAACTTGTTCGTTATCGTCTTTATTGATGATATCCTCATTTATTCTAGGAATGAGGAAGAACATGCGATTCATTTGAGGGTTGTTCTGCAAACTCTCAAGGACCGCCAGTTATTTGCTAAATTTAGCAAATGTGAGTTTTGGTTGCAGTCAGTTGCTTTCCTTGGGCATATAGTGTCGAGCGAAGAGATTCGATTGGATACCCAGAAAATAAAAGCAGTGAAACAATGGCCCATACCTACCTCTCCTACAAATATCAGAAGTTTTCTTGGTCTAACAGGTTATTACAGAAGGTTCGTGGAAGGGTTTTCATCCATAGCCTCTCCATTGACTAAATTGACTCAGAAGAAGGTCAAGTATTAATGGTCAGATCATTGTGAGAAAAGCTTTGCAAAATTGAAAACTAGGTTGACTACAGCTCCTGTTTTAACTCTACCAGAGGGGTCAGACGATTATGTTATCTACTATGATGCATCTAGAGTCGGCCTAGGTTATGTGTTGATGCATCTAGGTAAGGTTATAGCTTATGCTTCTAGACAACTTAAGGTGCATGAGAAGAACTATTCGACTCATGATCTCGAGCTCACAGCAGTGGTGTTTGCACTTAAGATTTGGAGATACTACTTGTATGGTGTTCACGTAGATGTGTTCATAGACCATAAGACCCTCCAGTATGTGTTCACCCAGAAAGAGTTGAATCTTCGCTAGAGAAGGTGGGTTGAGTTCCTCAAGGATTATGATATGAGTGTGCATTACCATCCTAGTAAGGCCAATGTAGTAGCAGATGCTCTTAGCAGACTATATATGTGTAGTGTGGCACATGTTAAGGAAGAAATAAAAGAGCTAGCAAAGGATGTTCATAGATTGGGTTCCAAGTTGTAAGTAGAAGGGAACTAGAGTTCCAAGTTGATGACTGGGTTTTCCTAAAGTGTCACCTATGAAAGGGGTGATGAGATTTTGCAAGAAAAGGAAGCTCAGTCCTATAAATGTCGGACCTAACAAGATCTTGAAAAGGATTGATAAAGTGTCTTATGAGTTCGAGTTGCCAAGAGAATTAGCAATAGTGCATCCGGTCTTCCACATTTCACTTTTGAAGAAGTGTGTGGGTGATCCAGCATCCATAGTGCCATTAGAGAGTGTGGCTGTGAAAGATAGCCTTTCTTACGAGGATGTACCAGTTGAGATTCTTGATCGTCAAGTTAGAAGGTTGAGAAACAAAGAAGTCGCTTCAGTCAAGGTTTGGTGTAGTAGTTAGTCCGTAGAGGGAGCCAGTTGGGAAGCAGAAGCAACCATGATGCCCAAGTATCCTCACCTTTTTCCTTTTGATTCCACTCCAGCTTGAGGTAATAGTTCATCTTCAATTTTTCAGTTATTCATGCGTAAATTCAGTCTTAGTATCATGTTCCCTCAGTCTGTACTTGCATTTTCAACGTATATGCATGTTTTGGGACTCAGTTAAGTTAGAAATTCAGTCTTAAGTGTTTAGTGGTAGGGTTTGCAGCTCTTTCCCTCCAATTCGGCTAGTTTAGTCTTCATTTGAGGACGAATGTTCCCAAAGGGGAGATATTGTAACACCTAAAAAATTAGACGCAGAAAAAAATTGCAGAAATTTACATGATACAGTGGACCACGCTAGGGTTCACGGACCGTAATAGGGTCCACGGTCCGTAGACCTGCCTGTGGTCATAACTTGGAAGTCACCAATCCCAGACATCAGACCACGAGCACCTTTACGGTCCGTGGTCTTGACGACGGGGCTTGGTGACGTTCATGGTGAGTCAACTAGTAGGCCCCCCAAGCCTAAGTGAGGACCACGAGGACCTTCACGGTTCGTGGTCCTCCACACGGGCCGTAGTAGCGTCTTTGAAGGCTATGCAGTAGGCCCCCTAGTCTTGCCTTAGACACCCCTCGCCCAAGTAAGGACCACGGGGACCTTCACAATCCGTGGTCCTCACAATGGGTCATGGGGGTGTCTGTGAGGGTTGGACCAGTAGTCCCCTTGCCAGTCCCCTCCAAACCACAACCTAAGTGAAGACTACAGACACCTTCAAGGTCCGTGGTCCTTCACACAGGCCCTGGTAGTGTCCGTGAGTAAGTACTCTCAGACCTTCAGTCCAAGTGAAAACCACGACCGACTTCATAGTTCGTGGTCCCTTTCACGGTTCGTGAAGATGGTTGTGGTCAGCCCATCAACAGTTTAAGTCAAGGGTTTTCGGTCTTTTCCTTTTCCGTTGTACTTATAACCTCGTCGTTTTAGCCCTAACTTCTGTGGTATTAGTCAGTTTTAGCCTAGAAACATAACTAGAACTTACCTAAGTCATATCTTTAATCAAAACTTGGAAATTTAGAAGCGAAAGAGGAGAAAGAGGCGAGTAACCCTAATTCAAGAACACAATGATTTTTCATCAATTCCAGCCTCAAAATCGAAAGATTTCTCCGAGAATTTCATCACCAGGTATGTGGGATTGCACTAGTGGGTTCCTTTCACCCATTAGGTCCCTAGTTTTCAGTCAGATTCTTAAATTTCCTTAATATGATCTAGACCTAGGGTTTCTTGAATGATAGAATTGTTGGGTTTTTAGTTGTTAGAATGACCCAAATCAGATTTGTATGTTGTTACTTAGTTTATTGCATGAATTTCAGAACCCTAGCTATGTAGTTCTTTAGTTCTTGAATTACACATGGTAGGCCAGAAATTTCAGTAATTTTTTTTTTAATTCCTTGGTAAAATCTCACTCACTATGAAGAACGGTTCAAGTCTTAGTTCGAAAATATTTCTGGGGTGTTACACTTTCATAATCAAATAACGACAATGCCATGGAAAATCACTCATAAAGGTCAAGGAAACAAGAATGGAGTGCAATGCAATGTAGTGCAATGTCATATAGAGTGATGCATGTTTGTTCTAATGATACACAGCCGCTCATTATCAAATTTGGACCCATGGGGGACTCACTAGGTTCATGCATCTGCTGAAAACATTTCCCTTCAGCATCAATGAAACTATTCGGTATAGCCAGAACCATTTCCCTTGGGCATCAAATCAATCACCTAAACCTTTTCCCTTTGGCATCAAATGAATCACCTAAACCATTTCCTTTCGGCATAAATATCAATCTGATTCTTATCATAGTGTTTCAGAACCAATGCAAATAGACATGTTCACACGAATAGTGAATAGATGACAAATTCTATATCAATACTCAATCATCACTTACACAATCATGACACATAATCAATAGAGGGTCAATATAACCGTTCAAATCATTCATGACACATCATACATTAAAATATCAACGAATTCCTTTTTACACCACAATATCATCACTAGAATTCGATCAACATTGATCAATGGGCAAGAATTATGAAACCCTTTACCAATTCATCAAATTACTCCTAATCACGCATTAATGCATACAAGGTTCGATACTCTTAACGAATAGTCAAAGAGGTCCACTTGCATTGAAAGAGAAAATAATTAACTCAGCACTTGAGCCTTCCCTCTACGATGAGTCTTCAAGTCCACACAATCTAATCAATAAATAATTCAAATAAGAAATCACGAACAAAAATACCCATAAAACTGATTTTACAAACCAGATCCAAATCGACCCAAAAAATTATTCCGAGCTAGGGTTAAATTTGAAATTTTGTGGAAAATCAAGGTACCTAAAGATTTTGGAACTCATAAATGAAATCATAAAGAAAAACGAGTTGAAATTCTCCTTAAAACCCCAATTTACCAAGAACGCAACTTCTAGAGAAAAGCCCCAAAATTTGAATTTGAAAATAAGGATTTAGATATAAAAATCATGAAATCATAATTGGGTAATGAAGGAATAGAGTTCAAATCACTTACCCAATAGCTTTAGCTTGAAAAATCTCTTTAGAATAACCCCCTAGAGCTCTCAACGTCCAACAATGGAGAAATGGGGGAAGAATTCATATTTTGGGAAGTTTCATTAAATTGTCAGTCCATTAGTCTTCATGAATGTGGTTGTCGTACCACGATCGTAGAGACCACATGAACTAACCCTTTGTGAACACAGAGATCACTGTACGAACTCGAAGGTCTATACCTTGACCCTCCGTGAATGCAAACTAGACCCTATGAATGCGAGGGTCTACTAACCTAGTCCTCCGCAAATGTAGAGGCCATCCCACCATACCCTTTGTGAATGTGGCCAAGCTCTGTGAACGCGAAGGAGATGCCATCACCAAAACACAAGAATAATCAAGACATAGAAATATTCACCCAAAGGGCACTTGAGATTTGTTGGGATTACCGTGCATACAAACCATATATGATACCCAACTAAACGCAATGTTTCAGATTACATGGAACTATGTAAAATGGATTTGAGGTCTCCATGACCAAAAACCTGTTAAAGGCGCAATAAACTAACTTTAACTCAAAACTACTAACCTACCCTCGGAACCTCTGAAATATCAACCAAGACCTCACCTAGGCCTAAAATCACCATCTGAATTCAACAGAATAATTGGAAATCTTATTTGAGGGTCCATACTCTTAATGCTGATCAAAGTCAACTCTTGGTCAAAATACACTTAAACTTCCAACTAAATAGCTTAAATCTAAATATTTTGAAACTAAAAACAACAACATTCTTCGACGAAAGTCTACATTCTAGAGCTAATGGAATTGACAAAATTCTATTCCGATACTTTGTAATGTCCTATTTCTTAAGAAATTACTTTTATTCGTGACATGACCTTTTTTTTCTTCCCCTAAGAATTTCTTGCTTATTATGTGTTGTGGAAATGGTTACTGTAGTGTCTGATGCAATCAAGTAAGGTTTTTGTAGATTTGAGCCTTTTTAGTTGAGTTATATTGAAATGGTTGACTTTGGTCATCATTTCGTGATTTTTGCGTTGGATGATGATTCTATCAGTTTCATTTAGTCCGAACTGTCGAGTTGGATCTAGTATAGTGGTCGGTTAGAGTCTTGATACTTAGGTTGTAATTTATTTATCTAAAAAGTTGAATTTTTTACCTAAATGGGTTCTGAGGGGGTACTTTGGTCATAACAATCTTTTTTTTTTGAAATATGATGATTCCAGTGGTTCCAAAACATGTTTTTACCATGAATTTGCATTATTGATTCATGATTTTAGAGTTTCGGATGAGTTTCGTGGGTCAAAAAAATGTTTTAAAGGTTGACAGTGCACACTTTTAGCAACATAAAAATAGTCTTTTAGTGATTGAAAATGGGTTTTAGTAATGAAATCGCTGAGTTAAATATCTATTCGAACCCATTTCATATTTTTGACATTTTGGGATCTAGAAAGGCATGAGGTGATTTTTGAGGTTTTTCTCTTTCATAATCATTGGGTACGTATTTCTAACCTTATTTTTACTCTTTTCCCAAGAATATCTCTTTCATATATCATGATTTTTATTCACAAGTAGAGATTTGAAACCCCAAAGTAGAGAAATGAAAAATTGTTTATTTAAAGGTCAATTTTGAATGAGTTTTCATTGATTTTCAGGATTTAACGTCCTTGTATTGCGGGTAAACTGATTCTGGCAAAGTTTTTACAAAATTTCTCATTTTTAAAAACATTTCACATGTGGGTTTTGGAATTTTTCCCCAAGTTGGAAAAATTGGTAATTTTTTGATTTGGAACTCATTTTTTTTGCTAGATTTTAATGGGTTATTCAACCCCAAATCCCTTTTTACTTGTATAATATGTTTTTCAAATAAAATTATGATTTTATCCTTCCCAATTTCGTAGAGTTTTTTGGACTATTTTAAACTTAATTCCTAACCTTTTTTTTTATTATTCCTTTATATTCTTGATAGTTGAGGATCATTTCAAAGATTGTTTGATAGAAGAAAAGCTTCAGTAGAGTGGTTCGGGTGATATTTCGACCTACGAGGTAGGTTTGGCTTATCCCTCTTCTAGACTGGTTGGGTAATTGATTATTCTTATAAACTAGACTATGGTATGGAATAGTGGCATGACATAGAGATGTTTGAAATTGTATACTTTATTATTTCACCCGTGTTAAGGCTTATTTGTATTGTTTTGCCCGTGTGGGAGGCTTGTGTGTAATGCTTAGCCCATGTTGGGGCCTTATGTGATATTACTATTTGCATGGAGAACATGTGATTCATGAGATTACCGAAAGAGGGGTTTGAGATGATTATTCTAGAATATTTGACTTGAAATGCCCAAGTTAGGGGCTTGAACCTATTTTTGATCACATCTTAAAATGATAGGAATGCTTCCAAATGGTAAAGGCTTATTTCAAATGAGTTCTTCCATTATTTTGTCTTATGATAGTGTGTATCATGATTTATTAAGTTTGGGAACTTTGGACTCATTTAGACCGATGTTGAATAGGTTATGCCTCTGTGTTGTATTCAAACACCTCGGAAGTTGGAAAGTCAAAAAAATAAATAAAAATGCATGTTCTACGAGTCCAACCTACGGGCCATAGGAAGGGAGTCATAGACCTCGAGTTGTGTTTTTGGAAAATGAAGTTTCTGAAGTTGACCTATGGATAAGAAGGACGAACCGTAGGAGTTTTGACGGACCGTAGAAAGGTCCGTAGATGTGTTCCAGACATGGTTAAATTTTGGAGTTAAAGTTGAGTTCTACGGACTACAGAAAGCCATACAATCCATAAAAAGGTCTCGCCAAATATGGATGATGTTTATGGGCTCCAGTATTTGGTCTACAATTGACCAGTACGGATAGTAGGTCATAACTGTAGGATCAATCTGACATTATTTTAAGGGTATTTTCCTATACTTATAATTCCTATACTACATAATTTTACCTCAAAAGATTTAGCATAAGAAATCTCTTCAAAATCGCCTCCGGAGGTTTTGCCAAGCTCAAAAATGGAAAATCTGGCTTAGACCCAAAAATTTTAGACCAAAACTCCTCTCTGATGTCACAAAAGCGAACCACACAAAAACTGGGGATCTCGCTTTTGCGAAGCTGGCTCTGCTAAAGCGAGCACTGGTCTGCTTAATTGAACCCCGCTAAAGTGAGCACTGCTCCATATAAGATCACCCCGCCCAAATAGCCATTCTATCTTTTGCGAGTCGGCCTTCACTTCCGCAAACGTGAGGACTGTAGAACCAGAAACATCAGCCAATAAAAAAATCATCGAAAGGACCCTCAGTATTAGTTCGGAAATATTTGCACACAAACCATATATGTAAGTTTACTATACTCGACATTCCAGACTCAATGGAACCGTCAAGTATGAATTTGAGGTCTCCTTGACCCGACATTCATGAAAGTCACAAAAAACTAACATAATGCCTAAAAAGGAAAAAAGAAGATCGGGACCCCTAAAAAATTAACCAACACCTCACCTAGACATAAAATCATCACCCGAAACCAACAGAACTCTTGGAATTTTGATCCGAGCATCCAAGCCCCAAATGTTGACCAAAATCAGGCCAAAGCTAAGTTTCCACAATTTTCCAACAAATGTCCTCAAATCCTCAAACAGACTATGAATCTGAAATCGACAACTCTCATAGACCAGATTCCACATTCTAGGATGGATGGAATCAATGAAATTTCATATTGACACTCAAAACTCCGAAGACACCAAAAACCACTTTTTAACAACTTTAGCCTTTTAAATTCAAAACTTACAAAATTTACAACTTATAACTAAAGTTCAAAACCAATTCTCAAAATTCAATTAGAAACAACTCGGGGTCAATATCCGAAGGGGAAAATCAGTAAGTTTATAAAACTTTCCAAAATGACCAATTGAGTCATTAGTACCGATACACTGGTGAGTAAGATCGTTCTATCTTGGAAGGATATATTCCATTAACCTCGGGTACTTGAGGGAATAATTTCCTTAAGGACACACTGTGCATTCAGTGGACTCGATTTCTTCTTTGAGAAAACTATTATGTATATTATTTCTAATCTATTTTAGATTCTATTTTCTTTACTGGTTTTAAGTTTCTAGTTTTTAAAATATTCTTTAAAATTTGTTAAGTTATTGTTCCATGTATCTTAGCAATATGGGTTGAACAACATTTCATTCCTTTCATGTCATCACCCTTCAAAGTTGACTGCTTATTTTTATTTTCTTGAGTATTATTAGATCATTTTAGAGACTATTCATGACAAAATCAATTATCATATGATGTCATATACAATTAACCACAATATATAATTGTTTTACTTGATCGATAAGCATAAATTCTAAATAAGGACATGAAATTTTTTGTCCATCCTACTTTTCACAAAATGCATGATCTATAAAATCTTCTATTCCATTCAAGTATTCTTTATTGAGTCAGTCAAAAGAAATTCATGTTTTATTTATAGAATTGTCCATGACGATTAAGAGATTTTTTTTATTTATACAATTAATGTAGGAGTTTATCTGTTAGTAAGAAAACAAGTAAACAAAACTTAGTCATAATTGTATTTCAGATAAAATATTAATTCTATTTATATGTAATTTCACATTTCAAAGATATCAGTTTATCAATTAATTGTGCGTTAAATTTGGGTGAATAAAGATCACCAATCCACTAGAAAGTTACAAAATTTTGATGTTCTGTGAAACTCACTTTGTTGGATTGTTGGAAATGAGCCCGTGCAAGCATCAGAACATGCATTCTCACGATCTACAAAGTCCTTATGTCTTGCTCCTGAAAAGAATAATCAAGAAACCTTCTTATTTAGAACAGACATTCCATTCTTTGCTTTCCCAGCACTGACCTCTCTGGTCGAATTTTAGAGTCGGCTGTACTTCAACTAGTAGTCTTTAAGTCAGAAATCGCTTTCACATCTCATATGGGACCATTATGATCCTGCATTTCTTGCTTATTTGTTAGACTAGTGCTCTTGATTTAAAATCACTCAAATAGGCATACATCCTTAACTCGAAAGATTCATTTTTAAAAGATATACTAGTCATTGAACTCTATATTATGACCTTCTAAGTGTGAAATAAAGAGGCATAGAGAAAATAAATAGAATCAAATATTCTTGGATCAAATATTTACACCCTTTACTTTAATGAAAACTAACAATTTTTTCTAAGGTTTAATCATTTAAGAGAGTATTATTGTATTCATACATGATCTTATTGGTAAAGTAAACACTACCAAATAATGAAACAATCTTACAAATTTATTTTCAAAACTTCAAGAATCTGAATTTTTATTTCTTAGATATGATATCTACAAAATCAAGTTGATTAATCTGAACAATATACAAAAATAAAACTATAAAAGAAAATTAACTCTTAGTTTATCTCTATTCCTACCCTGTCTCTCTCTAAGTCTTTGATTAATTGCTAAAAAATCTTGATATGGCCGATCCACCACAGACGAAAGAAGCGAACTTCATCGGGGAGTTCGACGGTCCTGTAGTTCCACCTCTTGACCGTAACACTCTTTCCCTACATATGATCGATGACATCGTTCTTGACGAACCATTCAATGATATTTTTCCAAACCATAGCAATGATGATGCGTTTCAAAACCCTAGTTGTCTGCCAAACTGTTTCGGGTCGGAGTCGGGTTTAGAATCGATTCAGATGAACCCAAATAGCTTTGGTCAACCTAAGACTCAACTGATTGGGAGTTTTGATGATGCTGCTGGAACAATCAAATCGACCTCGGCATATTGTCTTGGGGACGCTTCGGGTTCAAACAAACCAGTACATTTTTCTCTAAATTTAGAAATTTAGAGAAGGTGTCAATTCTAATATAAGTAACTATAGCTATTTGTTGAAAAAGGAAAGTGCAGATTCGAATAATGTAAGAAAACACCAAAAATCCACTCTATTTTCCTTGAGTGATAATGTTAATAATGATGAGGAAAAAAAAAGATGGCTAGAAAAATTAGGAACAGGGAAAGTGCTCATTTGTCAAGGAAAAGAAAAATAGCATTATGTTGAGGAGTTAGAGGATAAATTTAGAATACTTCATTCAACAATTCAACACTTGAATGCAAAGTTATCCTATGAAATGCCGGAACATGCAACTCTAAAGACACAGATTGGAGGTAGTGGTGTACCTCCTCAAGTGCCGGAACCCCCTGGGATTTATCCCTATCCTCCTCCATGGATGTCATATACACCACCTTATATGATGAAGCAACAAGGATCTCAAATGCCATTGGTTACGATTCCAAAGTTGAAATCACAGGCACTAGCGCCAACACCAAAAAGTAGCAAGAATGTGGAGAAAAAGAAGAGTGAGATGAAAACAAAGAAGGTTTCTAGTGTTAGCTTCCTTGGTGTGTTGTTCTTCATTCTTCTCTTTGGTGGGTTGATTCCTTTATTGAAAGTGAGATATGGAGGTGTGCGGGAACCATTTATGAGTGGAGAGTCTTTTGTGAGTGGATTTAATGAAAAACATCGTGGAAGAGTTTTGACTATTGACGGGTATGTGAATGGGACTGGTTATTTTGGGAAATACGGAGGAAAAGATGATAGCTTGCATTGTGGCTAGGGAGGTCAAGGTGAAGGCAATCAGCAAAATAGCAATAAGGTTGTAGATGGGTTTGTTCATGTGGGCAATGGTAGTGATCCTCCAGCAGCCTCTTTGTATGTCCTAAGAAATGATAAATTTGTTGAGATTGACGGGAGCTTGATTATTAAGTCTGTATTGGCAAGTGAGAAAGCCATTGCATCTTATGGAAGTGCTGATAAGAAAAATAGAGAGCCAAGCCTCGCAGTTCCTGGAGATTTATCCCCGTCTATCCCAGGAATCCATCCTCGCCTTTATCGAAGTACTGCAGTGGGAGAAAGGGTTCTTGGATCTGAGGAGAAAAAGAATGTAAAGGCAACTATGCAACAATGGTACCTTGAAGGTGTTGTTGGTAAGTGTTGTTCTATCTAGACTGACTATCAATTCTTATCTTTGTGATATTATTGGGCATTTTAAGGACTTCATATCATTTAAATTCATGTTTTTCTTTTTTTTTTCCATATTTTTAGTTCAAATATTCTATTCTTGATAGAAATGAATTCCTCTAGCTATTATACCCAAAACAACTTTAAACAAATCTAGTTACTCTTTCAAGTGTTTGCTTTGAGAATGTAGGTATTTTGAATTGCTTTGAGTCCCTTAATTATATATCTTACATCATTGTATCCTCATCATAGTATATGTTCTAAGCAAATTTGTGGTTTGGAGAAGCCTTCTTCTTTCCAGTATTTTAATTCATTATTTGTGTTCATTTGAGCAGGGCCTTTGTTGAGTTCAGACATGTGTACAGAAGTGTAACATCTCGCAAATTGAAAGAACTAGAAAGAGTGATTTTTGGAAATAATAGAAATCTGGCAAGTTAAGTTAAGTTTGAGTTCTTAGTCAACTTCAACCGGACATAACTCCTAGATCATGATGAGTTAGGTGTACTTCCAGGTATGGTTGGAAAGATCTTGGAATAATCTTTCCCATGCCACCAATTTTGCACGATTCCGAGTTTGTATGAGTGAGATATAACCCTTTAGCAGTTGGGTTGTTCAAATAAGGAAATGTCCAATACTGATTTTTAAAGGGTGTTTTAGTCTTTTCCATACCCTATTATTTTAATTCGTTTTTGGTGAATTAATTAAGGGTCAAAACTGAATTGGTTCAGTTTAGGCAATTGGAGATTTATGCTAGGGTTTTGGGAGAAAGAACGCTAGAGGAGAAAAGAGGAAAAAGATCAACGTTCGTCGTTCTTGAAGGTTTAGCTTATGGATTTCGACAAGGGTTGATCCCTAAAGAGGTATGTGAGTCTTTCATAGCATTTGGTTCATTAACCCATGCACCAATCACATTTATTTTGGTGAAGTTTGTTCAAGAAAGTTGAAAGTTGATGAATCTTGAATGTTGTTCTTGAAATTGACCTTCGTTATTGAGTTAGGTTGAGATTGAGGAGTTCCTTAAGGTTAAAATGTTGTTTCCTTGAGTTGTTTGAGTTAGATTCGTGTTTATACATACTGGGTATCTGAATCTAAAGAAAACTTGAGACTAGTATTCGAGTTTAGGCGAATTGGGGCTGGAAAACGAAGAAGGAAAAAGTCGGAAAAGGAACAGGTAGCAGGTCCGCGTTGCAGACCTGTTCCTCAGATTTGAAAAAAAAAATTGCGTCGCGGAACGGTCATGGACCGTTCTGCCTCAAAAGTATTTTCAAGACCAAAATTTAAATACACCTCCGCGTCGCGGACCATCCTCAGACAGTGATTTTCTTTATATTTTCTCATGTTTAACAATCTAAAATCATTCCTAAACATCATGAGATCTTTCCTATCACAAATCACAATTCTTGAATCCATAATTCAATTCAATGAAAGCTAAGAGTCAAGTCAAGAGAAGTTAGGAGTCAAGTCAAAAGAAGTCATGAGTCAAGTTAAGAGCAGTTTATAAAGTTTTCCAAAAGTCTGTTACAAATGTCTTAACTTTGTTTTAAGACTTGAGTTTTGAGTTTAGTAAAGACGAAAGTTTGAAGTGCATTTCGTCAAAAAAGTATATCAGTACTATGTATTCCCCAAGAGTAAATGTTATCACATTTAAACAAGAAAGGAAACTGAGATTTCCAAAAGAGTCTGTGAGTTAGTTTTCAGTAAAGAGTAAGAATAAAGTTCATTCTTCAAAGATTATTCAGGAACTAAGTATTCCCAAGAGTTAAAATGTTTTCACATTTCAGCAAGAAAGGAAACTGAGATTTCCAAGAGAGCTTTTAAGCTAAGTTTTTGAGTAATTATCTCAAACCAAAGAAAGAGTTTTGTTTTTACAAACATATGAGCTAAAGTATATTTTGGGAGTAGTATTGAGCACCGATATGGGGACAAGCTTGAGTTCAGATAACACGTCTCCATAAACCATGTAGCCATCATGGCTAGTAAAGGATCATACTTTTTAGATGATTCCTTAAGATTCTTTTAGCATAGACTAGTGGATCCACTTAGTTAAGCGTTCTATATGACGGCAAAGTATACCACCGTTCTGGCAGCGTGGGCAAGACGATGTATCACCACGTAGGCTCATAGTGGTGGTTGTCGGTTAGAGAAACTCCCACAAAAACTATATTACTTTATTATATGAGTAAAGTTGAGTTTATTATTGCATTTTCTTTAACGAAATAAGTTGTTATCTACTGTTTTAAAAGCTTTCTATATATTGCATGTGTTTTAATTATTTTATATTGAATTAAGATATTCAGGAGTTAAGTAAAGCCAAGGTAAGTGTTTCTTTCAGATTAGTTTCAAGCTTAAGTTATGTTTAGCATTCCAACTCGCATACTCGTACATTCAATGTATTGATGCCAATTAGCCTACATCTTAATATGATGCAGACACAGGTAACTAGGATCAGCATCCAGCGCCTCGTTGATCCAATTGAGTACTCAGAGTTAGTTGGTGAGCCTCCTAGCTTTCCGGAGGATCCTTTTTATTGCTTTCAGTAATTTAGTTCATTAGAATGTCGTGGGTCTTGTCCCAACGTCTATCTAAGTTGTTTAGAGTCTTCATAAACAGAGTTAGTGATGTTGGTTCATGAGTCTTTACTTTTCCTTTTAAGTTAAGTTGAGACTTGAGTTGCCACTTTGGTAGTGAATGTTATTATAATATATTTTAAGTTATATTTTGAGTAGTTCAGTTTACTTGTTTTAAAAGTATTTATCTTGAGTAAAGTTTTCCGCTAAGTAAGTAAGTCAGGCTAAGGGTTCGCTTGGAGCCAATAATGGTTCTCGAGTACTGGTCATGTCCAGGATGTAGGCTCGGGGAGTGACAAATATGGTATCAGAGCACAGAGTTCAAGAGTCCTAGGGACTCTATGAAGCCGTGTCTGTAGAGTCCTAGTTATCGGTGTGAAGCGTACAACATCTATATTAGGAGGATGCAACACATAGGAAAATTTCTCACTTCTTTCACACTCATTTCGTGCGCTAGAGTTTTATCTCTAAAAAGTTTCTTTCTAACTCGTGCTTGCACATATCCAATTGTGAGTTGGACTGTTTTGAGAGTGCATTCGTGGGGCATTTCTTTCTCGTGAGCTAAGAGAAGCAAAAAGATGGTTGCCGACATGAGGAACATGATGAGTTTATTCATTGTTGGGTTGCCTCGTATGTCAAATAAGGAAAGTAAGGCAGCCATGCTAATAGGTGACATGGGCATAGCAAAGCTGATGATCCATGTACAATAAGTTGAGAAGAACCAGTTGAAGGATAGAGAAGAGTTTGAGAATAAGAGGGCTAATACATCAGGAAATGAATCCGGGAAGCAAAAGAGTAATGCGAACCGGTCTTCTTTCCATCATAAACAGAAAGGATCTGCTTCATCATCTACTAGTGCACCTGCACCAAGGAACAAATGTGAGTACAATAGTCAGAATTTTCAGAACTTCAAAGCTAGACCTGCGCATTTGCAAAGTAGTAAGGCACAAGGGGGTACTAAGACTCCTGCATATGCTAAGTGTGGTAGGAGCCACTCAGGGGTGATGACTCCACTACTGATTTTTAAAGGGTGTTTAGGTCTTTTCCATACCCTATTATTTTAATTCATATTTGGTGAATTAATTAAGGGTCAAAACTGAATTGGTTCAGTTTAGGCAATGGGAGATTTATGCTAGGGTTTTTGGAGAAAGAACTCAAGAGGAGAAAAGAGGAGAAAGAGCAACGTTTGCCGTTCCTGAAGGTTTAGCTTGTGGATTTCGACAAGGGTTGATCCCTAAAGAGGTATGTGAGTCTTTCATAGCATTGGGTTCATTCACCCACGCGCCAATCACGTTTATTTCAGCGAAGATTATTCTAGAAATTTGAAAGTTGATGAATCTTGAATGTTGTTCTTGATATTGACCTTCGTTCTTAAGTTAGGTTGAGATTGAAGAGTTCCTTGAGGTTTAAAATGTTGTTTCCTTGAGTTGTTTGAGTTGGATTCGTGTGTATACATACTGGGTATATGAATCTAAAGAGAACTTGAGAATAGTAGTCGAGTTTAGGCGAATTGGGGCTGGAAAACGAAGAAGGAAAGAGTCGAACAAGGAACAGGTAGCAGGTCCGCGTTGCAGACCTGTTCCTCAGATTTGAAAAAAAAAATTGCGTCGCGGAGCGGTCACGGACCGTTCTGCCTCAAAAGTATTTTCGAGACCAAAATTTAAATACACCTCCGCGTCGCGGACCATCCTCAGACAGTGATTTTCTTTATATTTTCTCATGTTTAACAATCTAAAATCATTCCTAAACATCATGAGATCTTTCCTATCACAAATCACAATCCTTGAATCGATAATTCAATTCAAGGAAAGTTAAGAGTCAAGTCAAGATAACTAAAAAGTCAAGTCAAGAGTCAAGTTAAGAGAAGTTCATAAAGTTTTCCAAAAGACTTTTACAAATGTCTTAACTTTGTTTTAAGACTTGAGTTTTGAGTTGAGTAAAGAGTAAAGTTTGAAGTGTATTTCGTCAAAAGAGTATATCGGACTATGTATTCCCAAAAAGTAAATGTTTTCACATTTAAACAAGAAAGGAAACTGAGATTTCCAAAAGAGTCTTTGAGCTAGTTTTTAGTAAAGAGTAAGAATAAAGTTCATTCTTCAAAGATGATTCGGGAATTAAGTATTCCAAAGAGTTAAAATGTTTTCACATTTGAGCAAGAAAGGAAACTGAGATTTCCAAAAGAGCTTTTAAGCTAAGTTTTTGAGTAATTATCTCAAACCAAAGAAAGAGTTTTGTTTTTACAAACATATGAGCTAAAGTATATTTTGGGAGTAGTATTGAGCACCGATATGGGGACGATCTTGAGTTCAGATAACTCACGTCTCCATAAACCATGTAGCCATGGGTAGTAAATGATCATACTTTTTAGATGACTCCTTAAGATGCTTTTAGGATAGACTACTGGATCCACTTAGTTAAGCGTTCTATATTACGAAAAAGTATAGGACAATTCTGGCAGCGTGGGCAAGACGTTGTATTATCACTTAGGCTCATAATGGTGGTTGTCAGTTAGAGAAACTCCCACAGAAACTATATTACTTTATTATATGAGTAAATTTGAGTATGTTATTGCATTTTCTTTAACGAAATAAGTTGTTTTCTACTGTTTTAAAAGCTTTCTATATATTGCATGTGTTTTAATTACTTTATATTGAGTTAAGTTATTTAGGATTTGAGTAAATCCAAGGTAAGTGTTTCTTTCAGATTCTTTTCAAGCTTAAGTTATGTTTAGCATTCCAACTCGCATACTTGTACATTCAATGTAGTGATGCCAGTTGGCCTGCATCTTATTATGATGCAGACGTAGGTAACTAGGATTAGTATCCAGCGCCTCGTTGATCCAGTTGAGCACTCAGAGTTAGTTGGTGAGGCTCCTAGCTTTCCGAAGGATCCTTTTTATTTCTTTCAGTATTTTAGTTCATTAGGATGTCATGGGTCTTGTCCCGACGTCCATCTCAGTTGTTTAGAGGCTTCATAGACAGAGTTAGTTATGTTGGTTCATGAGTCTTTACTTTTCCTTTTCAGTTAAGTTGAGACTTGAGTTGCCACTTTGGCAGTGAATGTTATTATAATACATTCTAAGTTATATTTTGAGTAGTTTAGTTTACTTATTTTAAAAGTATTTATCTTGAGTAAAGTCTTCCGCTGAGTAAGTAAGCCAAGCCAAGGGTTCGCTTGGGGCCAGCAATGGTTCTCGACTGCCGGCCACGTCCAGGTTGTAGGCTCGGGGCGTGACAAGAAGTGTTCGAGTTTGATGCGTCATCTTCTGCTCCACAGTCCATAGTTCCTGTTACCAATGCTAGAGATATATCTATGGAAGAAAGGCAGAATGGAACGCGTCACCATCAAAATAGAAGGATCTTCAATGGTCCTCCAGTTTCCCTTTCCAGACCCTCTCATGACATTTTTGAAGAACAAAATGGAACAAATGGAAAGCGAGAGAATGTCAGCAGGAATAAATCACTTTCTTCCTTGGTAGTATCTGTTCTGGTTGATGGGGATGGTGATGGTGATGGAATCATGGGTCCGAATTCCGTCTATTAGATATTCATTGTTGTGCTTATTGATAATGTCAAATATGTCACATATTCTTGCATGCTTCTATTTATTGACAGTGTTCATGTAGCAGAAGCATCATCGAAAAACAATGTTGTAGATGCAATAAGATCTACTAATAGTCCTCATTAACTGATGGGGCGTGATGGTTGTCTTTTTTATGTGTCATATGTTTATGCAATAATAATACTATCTCTCTTTAATTATCGAAAGAAGAAAGCGAACAATCCTTTAAGTTATATGTATTATGTTTTTGCACTCTATATTTACTCAAAAAGGACAATTTAGTTGGAAATTCCTTTCATTAGCAAATAACTCGAAAACATTTGACTTTCTCCTAAATGATATGACATCTTACCTGGGAAAATCAAAGCTTTGAACATCGGTAAATTAAGCAATTAAGTGTAGAATTATTATACAACTACACACCTAGCAGAAAGAGAAAAGAAAGGATAAAAGAAGAGAACACATGACCATAGATAAAAATTGAGGTATTTTCTTAAGTTGTGATATGTTTTCTTTAGTTGTGTGCTTTTTTTCAGCTTGACCATGACCATAGTGAACAAATCAACAATAATATAGTAGAAACTTCCCACGTAGCTTACGTGTCTCAAGTCCTTAAACTCTACTTCTCTCTTCTCTTGGATTGAGGAAATGTATGAAGCATTAAAAAATATTATGCTTTCAAACTTATGGAACAATTGAGTCAGGTTCAATTCCTTAATTAGGTTAGTCATTTGAGAAATCACATCATAAAAATTATGTGTCATTAATGTATAAAGAAATATAATTTTGTAAAGATAGATATCAAATCATGCTTAAAGTCTAAACAATTAAACGCATCAGCAAAAACTCAAGTAATTAGTTGTTTTCCAATTGCATATATGGACTAAAGATCGAGCAAGTATTGCAACGATGGTTGATTTTGGTATTACTATTCCACTCCTATGTTCTTTGTAGATCTGTCCGGGAATTGAACTTGCAATTCCTTTTGACATTTTACTAGATAGATTGTGAGATTTTGTGAGTTAAAAAGAATCCTTAAGTGAGTTGTAAATCTTTCTTTTTGAGATGCTAACAAATTCTGTTGATTGAATGTTTATTGTGCGGTCTTAGGACTCTAATTAAGTGGTGATCCAATACCTTTTTCTCATCAAAACACTCTACACTACTTCAACGTAGTTTTAAGAAGATTGGCTTTACCTTTGAGAAAATTTATTACATCCTTGAAATTTCTAAGTGGATTTTCTACTTGAAGAACATATGTAACATCACATGTAGCACTTCTACTTTTACCAATTAGTTGTTGTCTAGCTATATACAAAATCAAGCTTTCAAGTGGCTTCATTTGAAGTCCGACTGGAAATTTCATGTACACCTCCTCATCTAAATCTCCATGTAAAAATGCATTATCCACATCCACTTGAAATAAGTCTCAATTATTTTTGACGTTATAGACAAGATACACCTAATTATATTCATTTTAACCATCGGTTAAAATGTTTCATTCAAATCTATTCCATCTCTTTGTATATCGCCTCTAATTACCAATCGAGCTTTGAGTCTTTCCACACTTCCATCTGAATATTGTTCGATTTTATACACCCATTTACAAGGTAATATCTTTCTCCCATGAGGTAACTCCACAACCTCCCAAGTTTTATTTAATTCAAGCGCTGCAATTTCATTAGGCATGACATTTTACCAACCTAGGTGCGTCATAGCTTGGGTGTAGCTAGTAAGTTCTTGGAGGTTTGAGAGGGAATGTATGAATGCTTTATTTGTGGAACACAAACTGGAAAAATAAAACTAAGGAGGAGTAACAGAGGAAAGAAAATAAGAACCGACATTGCTGAGTTGCAAAGCGTTGCAGATATAATCCTTTAGATAACTAGTGCTTTATGAAACCTAGAAGATTTTTTAAGAATATTTTCTATGAGCATAAGAGAAACTGAAGGTGAGGGAATCTTGTCAGGAATAATAGGAGAAGATGGAGATTCAAAGGTACTAGGATAATGATCATCAAAAAAAGCAGACTTAGTGATAGGTAAACTATGAATAGAATTTTCCTCTGTGGACAGATTATGAGGAACTAAAGTGGGAACAGGATCCTTAGGACAAACAGTATTATCCTTACGTGGAAAATATTCGGTACATTCATCAAGTTTAGTAGGGGCAAAAGGAAATATGTTTTCTTGAAATATCACATCTCTTGAAACAAATTTTTTCTTGATTTAAAGATTAAGTAACTCAAAACCATTCTTTCCATGGGGATATCCTAAAAACACACATGACACGGCTCTAGGTTTAAACTTTTCCCTATGAACTGAAAGAGTGGAAGCGAAACACAAACAACCAAAACACTTGAGGCTCTGATAATTTTGTTTAGACGTAAAATGAATCTTATAAGGTGTTTTGTATTTGAGAACTTTGGAAGGAAACCTATTCAAATTGGTTGTTGTTAAAAGACAATTACCCCAAAACTTAATAGGTAAATGTGATTGAAAAAGAAGCACTCTAGATGTTTATAATAGATGTCTGTGTTTCCTTTCCACAACTCCATTTTGTTGTGGAGTGGAAACACAAGTTGTTTGGTGAATGATGTCTTGAGATGACAAAAATTTAGATTGCAGTTTTCCAGTCCCCAATTCAAAAGCATTATCAAATCTTATTTTCTAGACTTTAGTATGAAACTTCCTCTCTATCATGATTTGAAAAGATTTAAGGACTATAAAAGCATTTGATTCAGAAGATAGTATGAAAGTCCATGTTCCAATACTAAAACCTTCTACTATAGTGAGAATATATTTGAAATTGTCAGAAGTAGGATTGTTGTAGGGTCCCTAAGTATATACATTAATTAATTCAAAAATAGATTTTGTAGAAATAGAACTAGAGGGAAAGGGGAGTTTGGATTGTCTAGCCATTGGACAAATAATACATAGAGATTGGAAATTTGAACAATGGTATCCTGGAATAAACAGAATTTTTCTCATATTGATTAAAGGCATATGAGCAAGTCTATAATTCCATAGATTCTCTTTTACATTTGGAACTAGAATTTAAAATAGGAATAGGATTGGCAACACAGTGCCTTTTGGAATTAAAACTTGACAAGATATTAAACTATCCCTAGTAGCTGCAGCTTTAGACTTCGATTTTAGAATGTAGAGTCCATATTTTTCTTCACAATCTCCAGTGGCTACTTCATTGAAGGGCCCTGTAGAAAGCAAGAATCAGGAATGAAGAGAACATGTCGATTAAGTTATTGAAAAAACTTGTGGACAAACATAAGATTGAATTTAAAAGATGGAATACAGAGAACATTATACAAGATCAAGTTTGGCAGAAGAGTAACAGAACCATAATCTATGACCTTAACATTATGAGAATTGTGAAGAGTCAAAATGATTGGATTTCCTAATGACATAAAATTGGAAAAAAGATACTTGCTAAAAGTCATATGTTCAGATGCACAATTGTCCAATATCCAAGAATTGGTGTCTGTTTTAACCAAAAATGCATAACAATTTAAAAACCTTTTCATACCAACATATTTGACTCTCGTGGTAGCTTTGGCATTGTTATCACTTTGCTCTTGTACCAATTTTTATTGTTGAAGTAATTGCAAAAGTTCTCCTATGTTCTCCTGAGTTAGAGTTTCAGCATTTGAGAACTCACTCCCCCCTTGATCAACCTCCTCTACAGCCTGGTAAGCGTTGTCAGCCAAGGTTTGGAATCTCATTTGCGTTGTGAACTTGAAATTTGGAGGAAATCCATGAATCATGTAGCATTTGCCAATTCTATGACCTAGCTTTTTGTGGTAGGCACATGTGCTTGAATTCTTATTTGATTCAACAGATCCCCTTGGTGGTTTGAAACTAGGATACTTTATATTTCCTCCTGATTGATTTGCTACGATAAAAGATGCAGAGTCCCCTGGATAGACATGAGAATTATTGATTTCTCATTGCTTTTAATCTTGGATAACTAAGGAATAAGCCTATCCAATAGAGGGAAAATGGGATGACAACAAAATCCTGCTCCTAACAACAATAAAGGACTCATTCAGCCTCATAAGGAATTGTAACAACTTTTCATCTTGATGGAATTTGAGAACTTTTGCCTTAGACTCTTCAACGCAACTAGTTCATCCCATACAGTTGCACACACAAACACAAACAACAAAAAGTGTTCAACGCATCTAGTTCATCCCATAGACTCTTCATTTTAGTGAAATAACCTGATATACTAGAGCTACCTTGCACCACAACATTCAGTTCCTTTTGTAACTGGAATAATTTTTCACAATTCGTCTGACCAAATCTATCTACTAGGTCACTCCAGATTTCTTTTGCACTTTGAGAGTAAAGCACCGATTCAACTATCTCTTTAGATAAAGAGTTAAGAAGCCACGAGAGAACCATGTCATTGCAGGATGACCATGCCTTTTGAAGAGCCAAATCTGCAATTGGAATCGCCTATGAACCCATAGCTTTTCCTATCCACCATAGCTTTTCCTATCAAACACTGTGCAAACAAGATTCATCCAGGATAATATTACTTGGAGTGCTTTCAATAATTGGATCGGAAGTAGATGACGTGGGTTCCATTGTAGAGAAGATGAAGAAAAGAGAAAATGAAATAAGGATTTTAGTCAGCTTCTAAACCTGCTTGGATACCATGAAAAAAATAGCAAGAAATTGATTGAGAGAAAATTCTCTTTTCTGTATGTTGGCCATGATCACTATATAGATGTGTATATATACAACTCACAGAATACAAGAATAACAAACTATGAAAAGATAATGGAGAATGTGAATAACCAAATATGAAATGTGTCCTACTTTATCTAACAAACTATTGTATCCTACTATGTATAAAACAAACTAAAAGATAATTACAAGGAATACAAAAATATGACTAATCTTCTAAGAGCGACCTCTCTCTTCTTCTTCGTTACTGCGTCACCATTATCTACACCAACATATGTTAACAAGTATTCTCAAGGAATCAAATTCACTACTATTGTGTATTTCTTTCTCGACATCAGCTAAGTCTTTGTCAAAATTTATGGCTATTGAAATTTATTTTAGTACATTAAAGGGTTGATCTTATTAGAGCAGGGAGCACTTGTTATTTAGATAAAAAGAGAATTAAATTTATCTTTTCATTTCCATTTTTCTGGAAATATTTGTTATTACTTAATAGTTCAATTGTATAAGATTGAAATATTCTTTTAGACTTTCATATTCATTATTAAGAAAAGTCTAAGATATTGGTATTTCAACATTTCATATCCTTATTAATGATTAAAACATGACTAAGAAAAGTTCTCTAATGACAAGAAATAGGAAAAAAGTTAATTATATCCTTGAGAGGAAAAATAGGATCACGTAAGCACCATCAGAATACTAAGAAGGAAAACACTCTTCGTAACAAAAATTGATTTAATTTTAAGAAATCCAAAAGAATGATCACATTTAAGAAGTTATACGATAAGTTATAATTTTTAGATTTCATAAAAATTAATCATACATGTCCAAGATTAAAAATTCTATGACCTAATTAAAAACGAGCTTATATTTAATTTTCTTGAAGATTAATTTGTTGTCCCAACCACAAAATTAAAAGTAGTAGAAAAAATTATTCTATAAAGTGGAGTATAAAAATAACAATTGAATAAAGGTTATTGAATTTTGCAAGTCGATAAGCAATCTTGAAAAAAAATCGTTGAAATTAATCAACCGCATTATTTTTAACGGTAAGCTTTTTAATGAGTAATAAAATGTTATTTTAAAAAATTAAGATAATATTAGTGCAAACATTTGTCCAGTCGTCTAAATTAAGACTTTCACATTTACCTTGGAGATACGATTTTGTTCTGAACGGAAGACATTCCTCTATCTTAATTATATATCCAAGTGTTTGATATATCAATCAGATTAACTTATTTAACAAAATTGAATAATTTACACTAAAGGAATTGGTTCATCCAACTACAATGAGATTGATTCATGTAGAAAAGACATGTACATAAGTCTTAAAGAAATAAATCAATACTTATGACATATAGTATCATATCTCTTGGAGATAAGATGACACTTTAATTATATTTTATAATCCCTACAAATTTCTAATAAAAAATATATTCAGTTAAAGAATTGTTATTATTAGATAGCAAATTATAGTGTCAAACGTGGCTACACGTGCAGCGCATGTGCCCAGAGACAAGTATTATTAAAAATGGGAATAAAAAAGGCTTAAAGGTTGGATTACGATTTTACCCTTGCTATAAATTAAATGTTATAAAATATTTAACTAATTAAATATTAAATTGTATCATTTTAATTAAAATGTTAATAACTTTTGGAATTCCTTAGATTAATTCCTAATTGAATATCTAATTTAATAATATCTATCATCTATACTAGTAGCAGTAGTTTTAAGAAGACCTTGAAAAATTATGTACTAATTTTGTATTTCTTTTTCCATGTATATTGCTAGATTTATAAAGTCTTAAAAAGAATGTGTGTATAGTATTTTTTTTTTTCTTTGCTCGTTTTTTTTGTGTTTTCTCTCTATTAGACCTCTTAAACATTTATTAGTAATTATTGTATTTTAGTACTCATTATATGCATGATTTAAAAGAATTTTAATCTATAAAAATTCACATGAAATACACGTGCAACAAACGTGTCTAGAATCTAGTCTGAATGATATGATAGAAAGATATATGGAACTAAACAACTAATGTCTAAAGTAAAGTCTCTACTAACTAGAATAAAGAAGATTTAAGTTTTGTCGGGACATGGCTCCTAGCTATCATAAAAATAATAATTGTCTTGATGGAAAATTTAACTACTTACTACTATTTGAAGTCTCCAAATGAGGACTCGCCAACTACTGACTGGAAAGTTGCGACAGAAAAGTATGTACATGGAATGTACTGAGTACATAAGGTGACACTAAGCATAGTCAGCTCGGGTGGAAAGACATCTTGAAATCTGTGTGTAAATATCATTTGAGAATCTGCTTTCAAATACATAAAGGTGAATCTATTTCAGTATCCCTGAACTAAAAATGAATCTAGGATGTCATATCATTTCACAGAAAGTCAGATGTTTTCTGGTTATTTGCTAATGTAAGGAATTTCCAACTACGTTAGTCATTTTTCAGTAAATATTAATATAGAGTGCACATGCATAATACATATAACTCAAAGGAGCATTCGCTTTCTCTTTCGATAATTAAGGAGCGATAATATATTATTGTAGAAACATATAACACATAGAGAAGACGACAATTACCCTCCATTATTTAATGATAGTTGTTTAAATTTATACTATTACACACTGAAGCTACGTGAATAATGAGGACTATTAGTAGATCTTATGCTATCTACAAAATTGTTTATCTTTCATGTTTCTATGGCATGAACACTCCAACTTCAGATGACTTCACCGAGCACATCCTTTAAGTGGAACTATGCAAGAATAGGTGATACAATTGACACTATCAATCAGCACAACTACGAATATCAAAAAGAGGGACTTCGGACCCATGATGCCTGTTAGAGAATCAAATATTTCTAGATAGTCCTTTTTAGTGCTTCTTTCTAATTAATATTATGCTTAGCTTGTACAAGAAAGGTAGTCCTTGTTTTATGTAATATGTTTTGTAATAAAGTACAATAGTGGTTGGATAGGACGTAAGGTCTCTACTAACTTGTGACAAGCTTATATAGCTATATGTGTATGCCTTTAGTAACATGGTATCAAACAACTTCTTGGGTGTAGGCCCTCATATGTTTACAAGAGAAAGCTATCACATATGGGTGATAAATATGAAGGTTTATCTCAACGCTCTTAGTCTATGTGAAACAATTGAAAGTGAAGATGATCCTCCTCCACTTTGACCAAATCCAACAGTTGTACAACTGAAGATTTATGAAGATGCAAAATCAAGGAAACCAAAGGCTATCACATGTCTTCATTAGCACTGTGAGATGTGATTTTCGCAAGAATAATGGCTTGTGGAACACCTAAATAAGCATGAGAGAAGTAAAAAGAGGAGTTAGATGGAAGTGACAGAGTGAAGATTATCAAACTCTTAACTATCAAACGAGAATCTGAGATGTTAAAGATTAAATAAGGAGATACTGCGAAAGAATATTATGCCAAACTTGGAGAGATTGTAATCAAAACAAGTCTATTTTGTTAAACCTTTTCAGATTCAAAGGTTGTGGAAAAGACTATGATAAGCTTACCATCAAGGTTCAAGTCTTATATTTCAGGAATAGCGGAATTTTGTGATCTGAAGACTTTATATGTAGCAGAATTGAGCGGCAAGTTGCAAGCTCGAGAATAACGATCAAGTATAAAAGATGAACAAGTAGCTGAAGTGGCATTTCAAGAAAATCATAAAGACAAGCAACATTTGAAGGAAAATATAAGGATGTCCGAAGATATAGTAGGAAAGGGAAAAAGATGAAAAGTTTGATGGTGAAAATTTTACAAGTACAGATGAGTCATGATTGTGGGACAAAAGATATGGGCATTTTTAACTATGCTACTTTTAAGTCTATGTATGAAACTGATTGACTAAGGACTTACTTGAGATCTCACTGTCTAAAAAAATTTGTGAGTCATGTCAGATAGGTACGGTACACAGGAAAGAATTTTTGTAACACCTCAGAAACAGAAAGTTGAGTTTTGAATGGAGAAGTTCCATTTTGGCACTGATGCAGTGATATACGAGTCTGACCTACAAACTGTAAGAAGTCATATGGGCCGTAGGAATGATGTTATAGATCTTGGTTTGAGATTTGGAAAAATATCAAGTCCTAATAAGTTGAACTATGATATAACTGATAGATCGTAGGTAAGTCTACGGGTCGTAGAAATTGCCCATAGGGTGATTCAGAGAATTGATTTGAGACCTCAGGTCTAGGAAAGAATTTGACGAGTTGTACTGTAGTCTATGGGTTGTAGGTGGTATCCGTAGAAGTGATCTAGACTTGGTGAAATTTGTGGCTTGAACTTGTTCTTGTGGAATTGATATGAAATTTTGAGTCCTAGTAAATAATTCTATGACTGATAGGACAATTCGTAGGTCAAAGTCGTAGGGTCTTCCGATAGTTTTTAATTAAGGGTGATTTGGTTTTTTTTCTATCAAATTAACCCTTAAACTATGTCGTTTTAGCCCTATAACTATCACTATAACCATTTTTACACATTAGACTAATCCAAAATCTTATCATTCACTCAATTATCTCAAATCCATCAAGTTTTCTTCTCCAAAATCCTCTCAAGAGCTCGTAAGGTGAAAGTTAGGGTTTCAAGCTTCAAGGTCTCATTCTCCTTGCATTCTTAGGGCTTTGATCATCAAGGTATGTGGTAATTCACCTATGGATTCCTTTCATCCATTGGGTCCTAAAGAAAACTCAAAATCTCCAATTCAATTTCACCCAATTATCTAATGTTTCATGTTATCCTTCATGGGTCCTATTTATTATGATTCAATTGATGTTATTTGATCCTATTATGCATGATTCAATCCAATCATATCTTTTCCAATGCATTTCATATGGACACATGCTTCATACTTGATTTTGACTATGAACTTATGAGTAATGCTTATGAACTTATGAATTATGATTATGAAAGCTATGCATATTTTATAAAAGGGGTAATTTATGAACTATGAATGCTTTTGAGATAAGTATCAATGATTTGTGAAAGATTTTCTCACAATTAAATGGAATCATGATTTAGATACTTTGAAAGGTAAGTGTGTATTATGAAGAAGTTATGAAATCATGGTTTTGAAGGAGCTACTCTATTATAAACTTGTGATTGGATTAATAGTCTTAATTGCTTCCTTTCCCAATATTTTTATACGATTATGATTATGCCTTTTCCATTGGGATTCACTTAGCACCGAGAGGACTTTGAGATAGAGGCTCTCCCGTAGTAGAGTTCGAGTCTCTAGAAGCAATTTCTTTGTCCCTTAACTATGTGACCTCGTAGGATTAAAGGACCTAAGCTAGTGCATCCACTTTAGCGAATAATGAATGAGACAGAGTTCTGCCATGGCAAGTAGATTCCCCTTTTCAGTGTGAGGGTCATACCGGATTCCATGTTATAGCTCACATGGTCTTATTGTCGATTAATGGTAAATATCCCACAAATGAACTATGTTTCTATCAAAGGTTTTATGAAATTTTCTCAAATGGTTTTAAGTATGCATTGACCTTGTATATATTTTATGATTTCTTTATAAAGGTTTTTATCATGTTTTACTTGGTCTTGCATATCATGTTCAAGATTTTGTAGATTTTCATACTTAGTACATTCACCGTACTAATGCATATTTGTGTCTATATTATCTCAAAATATAGGGTCTGATGTTCCTCCTCTCGGGCGTGCTTAAATGGAAATTGCTCTACTTAATCACTTGGATAGGTAAGTCATCATGGTTCGAGGGCAAAGCCATAGATACTTCCATTGGTTTTATGGTCTTTTAGTTTTAGACTTGTACGTGGTGTATGGGTTACGTCCCAACCACTCTTATGATGTTAGAAAGGCTTATGTCATACTTAATAGTTTTTCGCGTATTTTTTGATGTATTCTATTGATATCCCTTATGTTACTTTATGATTTCATACTTATATTGATTATATCTCTTAAATTGTAATTCATTACATCATACTTATGTCAAGTGGCTTGTTTAGGATCTCGAGATCATATTTGTCATGTCACGTATAGCGTGTACTTTGGGTCGTAACAATTTCTTAAAAGTGCTACCTAGAGGGCAACTGAAAAACTTGAAATAGTTCACATAGATGTGTGTGGACCTAGGCAGACATCATCTTGGGACCAAATAAATATTTTGTGCTCTTTATTGATGACTTAACAAGGATGATAACAAGCCTCAAGTATTTTCAGTTTTTAAGAAATTTAAAGCTTTTGTTGAAAGAAAAAGAGGTTGTATGCTGAAGGTCTTTGACGCTAGGGAATGGTGGTGAATACACTTCATATGAGTTCAATAAGTATTGTGAAGATATGGGAATTAATCACAAGTGGACTGTAAGCTATTCACTCAAACAAAATGGAGTCTTAGAGAGAACATGATTGTTGTTGAAACTACTAGATGTTAGTTGCTTGAAAAGAAACTACCACAAAACACCTATTGATGCATGGAATGGAATAAGACCATATGTGAAGCACTTAAAAATCTTTGGTTCGATTTGCTATTCTTATGTTTCTTCGGTCAAAAGAACCAAACTTGAAGTGATAGGTGAATTAGGGATCTTTATTGGTTATTCATCGCAAGCCAAGGTTTATAGAGTATTCAACTTCCAAACAAAAGGTATTTCAGTCAGAAGAGATGTACTAGTGGACGAGAATGCTTATTGGAACTAGGATAAAGAACACATTGAGAAAGATAATGCATGTTTTTAGAAAGTGTGTCCGGTGCCTGAAATACGATCATTTTTCTCTGAAAATTTAAAAGAACTTGAAGAATCAGACGGGGAATCCTCACTTGATTTGCCAATTTTGAAGACAAGGTTTCTTTATGAGATATATCAAAGATTTAATGTTGCAGTCTCAGAACCAAATAGCTATCAAGAAGCATCAATACATGAAATTTGGATTGAAGTTATGAAAGAGGATATTTGTATGATTGAGAAGAATGATACTTGGAAGGTGGTTGATAAACCCGAAGTCAGAAATTGTTACAAAGAAAAGGAATAAGATCTTCAAGTCTACAAGGTGTAAACAGTAGGAAATCATTGTTGTAAATTTCTATAGAAATTTAAAGATGAAGGCTGAAGTTTTCTTGAGTTCTATATAATTCTCTAGATGTTTCATTACATAAGGTTTATACTTAAATAAAGTGAGAAAATTACAATCACATAATAAACAAAATATCTCACACTAAACTATGCACGTATGTGGCTCACTAACCACCACTCACTTTAAATCTAAAGACTGGTCTACTAAAAAAATATCTAGAATCTAAGAGTTTCTAGAGAAATTCTAATTTCCTAACATAAATGTAATAGGGTGAAGTGGGTTTATAGAACAAAAATTAATCTAGATAGCTCACTTTATAAATACAAAGCAAAGTTTTTTTGTGAAAGGTTATGCACAAATTGTTGGTCTGGATTATGGAGACAGATTTGCACATGTTGCATGACATGATACAATAATGCTATTTTTTTGGCAGCCTAATTAAATTGAAAGTTGTGTCATCTGAATGTGAAATCGGCATTCTTCAATGGAAAGTTGTAGGAGGAGATTTATGTCGACCAACCAGAAGGCTTTTCTTTTTTAGTAATGGAGGATTAAGTGTACAAGCTGCATAAGCCATTATGTGGATCTAAGCAAGCTACTCAAGCCTGGTACAGTAAAATTGATGCTCATCTCATTTATTGTGGCTTTAAAAGAAGTGAAAATGAAGCCATTATATATGTGAAGAAGGCTACAGGAGGATATGTTCTTCAGTTGTCACTCTATGCTGATGATCTTTTGTTAACGGGAAGCAATAATTCTATGGTGAATCACTTCATGCAAGATATGGAGACCAAATTTGAAATGTCCTATTTGGGTTAAATGAGTTACTTTGTAGGAATGAAGATCCATCACGATACTTGTGGATTCTAAATTTCTCAGAGAAATTATGTAGGGGATATCTTAAAAGGTTCAAGATGGAGAGGTGCAAGCCTGTACCAACCCCACTGGTTCACAATGATAAGATATTAAAGTTTGAAGGAGGTGTGATGAGTCCACAAATTGGACTCATTTAGGGCTTTATTTTGATAAGAACAGTGTCCTTGAATGCTTATTTTGTCTAAATATCTGATTAAAAACTCTTAAGTTTCAGGTATTTGAAGTTTTAGTGAAAGCATGGACACTTAGGTGCATAAAGGAACAACAAGGCCGAAAAGAATGAAGAACTTGAAGCCCAAGTATCGCCAAGCACACTTGGTAATTTTCCGAAGGGATTTACTCTACCATATGTTCCAGTACGTGAAGCCCTGAAGGAGAAGGATCAAAAAGGCGATGAAAGGAGCAATCAGCGCTTCGCCGAATAATTCCGCAAGGAAGTACTATATACCGCCCAATGGTCCAGAACGTGAAGATGCGGAAGGCAAGAACGAAACGACGATGAGATAGATGAAAGGCAAATCGCCAAAGTCATTAGGCGATATCGACTAACTTCGCCGAAAGATCCGCCAGCGCTATTTTCTGAAGTCTAAAAATACTGAACTGATTATTAATTTTAGAGAGTAGAACTTTTATTTTAATTTCCAGAATAGAATAGTACTTTTTGAATATTTTTCTCTCAAGTTTGGAGAGGGCTTTTGGGAGACTTGAAGAAAGAAGAATTTCATCTTCCCCAAGTTGGAAGTGGGTCTTCTCCATTCTTCTTCCTTTGCTTAAATCAAGGTTTAATTTCTTATACCCATTTGATTCTACTATCATTTTAGGTGTATTTTGTTATTTCTTGATGTGTGGCTAAAAACCCCCCATTCTTGGGGTGTGATTTAGCAAATATGTGTTGATATTATTGT
>JAJOOB010017640.1:0-13910 GCA_029582485.1 Solanum tarapatanum
CCCCCCCCCCCCCCCCCCCCCCCCCTATTTGGAGATCCAAAAAAAATAAAATCCAACTAGTTGCATAACATTCTGCAAAAAAGGGTCGGGTGTTTGGAGGAGAAAGAGCGAGGGATGGATGCAGAAGGTGATCAGGTTTGGTGGTGGGGTTGGGGGTTTGGAGAAGACGATGGGGTGGGGATTTTGGAGCAGGCGATTTGGGGTTGTGGGGGTAGTTTTAATTTTATTTTATTTTGTTATTATTTGGGGAGTTTATTTCATTTTGTAATTATTGGGGAAAAAATATTATGTGATTAATTTATTGGTCAGTTTTTATTTTTGAGTTTTTGGTTAAAAACATCATTTATCTATATCCAAAACTTAATGTACATCCTTCAACTATCATGAACAAAAATCATCCTTAATGTATTCAAAACTTAGCAAGTTCATCCTTCCCTGAAAATTATATTAAAAAACATTAACAGACTCAATCCCATGTGCAAGTCACATGACTATAAGCATCCTAAAATGAGTCCAGTAATTATATAATGTTCTTCTTCAGAAAAGCTTCGGCAAAGTTTGCCAGGAATGAATTTAGGATTCTCCAGCTTAATAAAAATCGTAATATTGGTTGCTTTGTACAATGAAGCTCAATATTGGCTATTCTTTTGTTGCTATCATGATTTATTTTCCATAATTATTTGTGGTAACTTTCTTACAGATGTAATTCAAAGACCTTTCATTTATTTGTTGTGCTTGGCTTTTTTTATTTTTTAAAGTATTTTCTTCGACATGAATCTGCTCTTATTGTTCTCTCTCTCCATTTTCACAAGACCCAATATTTTTTTCTTAAATTGTTGTTAAAGATTTTTTATCACCAGAACATATTTTTTTCTTAAAGATTTTTTATCACCAGAACATCAACAAATTTCATTGCGCCCTATTTTTAATTAGTTTCAAGCCTTTCTTCCTTTCCAAAATCAATACCCAAATCAAATATAATCACAATCCAACCATTACATAGAAGAAGACTCGTCCTAACTTTGTTGTTTTTTTCCTTTCTTTTATTGTTCATTTAGACTCAAAAGCTAAGTTGGAATAGCTTTAATTTTTTTAGCAGAACAAAGAAATTGAATTGTGGCTGGTTTGAGGAACTTGATATTTGGGGTGTTAAGAGTCATGTGACCTGCACATAGATGGGTATGTTAATGTTTTTAACAAAAGTTTCACGAAGGATGAAACTTGCTAAGTTTTGAAAACATTAAGGATGATTTTTGTTCAATAAATTAGTTGAAGGATGTACATTAAGTTTTAGGTATAGTTAAAGGATATTTTTGGCCAAAAACTCTTTATTTTTATTCAACATTAATTATTTAAAGTCTACTTTTGACATAAATGAAAAATGTCGTGGTTTAATTCGTTACTTTACACATCATCTGCGAGTGTAATACACACACATTATATGTTTTTGTTGATATTAAAAAAGGTGTCAAAATGACACAGCGGGATCCTACATAAGGTGTCTAAAATGAACATCGTCCAGTTAAAGTGTCTAAGTGAAATATCGTGCCAACTTTAAGGGGCCACCGATGAATTAGGCCTTAATATTAAGTCCATTTTGCAAGTAATACCATAAATAGAACTACCGGTCATATCCATATAAATCCCATTCCAAAACAAATTAGGAATACAACTTATTAATGAAGTACGAAATATGTGCATCTCTATAAATAATTTAGCGAATAGGGCATGATATATCCCTCAACTTTGTCATTTAGAGCTGATATATTCATCGTTATGAAAGTGACTCATATATACCCTTATCATTATACAAATGACTCACATATATATGAACTAGTATATCAACTCTAAATGACAAAGTTAGAGGGTATATCAGATCCTTTTCCCAATAATTTGAACATGAAGAGACCGTTGAGACACTTGATGTGGACACAAATATCACGCAAGCTGCAACAAACAATGGTTGCGGAGGAAAAAAGATTATCCCATGTGCCGAACTTCAGTTTTGCCTTTACATCAACGAAGTTAACTATATAATTTTTTGTCATTTAGAGATTATTTTATCTGGAAATTCTGTTGTAGTGATCTAAAGTTTTATTTCTCTAATTTTGCAAGACCAGTACTAGTTTGTGTACGTATTATTTTAAATTTTTAGCATTAAACTTAGTAAGACAAGTTGTTTTTAAATTGTGATGTCTCACACTATATATATGTCTTTGATACGAACAAAAACAACTAGCAAAATACAATATCATTAATATTTAGCTTGTGTACTAGACACTGTAACGTACATATAGTATACAAGTGATTTGTACAGTAATAATCTGTCTTTTCCACAACTGTAGTAATGTTACCGATGCTTTAATTTCTTCTAACGCTCCCCACTTAGGCTCAGGCGGTATCAGTTTTATAACGAACATAACAAATGCAAACATAAACAATACACTTGCTATCAGGGAATTATATATCAAACTGTGAAGTGTTTTTCAAAACTAGCATTACTGTTGCAGACATAAGAACTGGACTAAATGTATCTTCAAAATCTATACCTTCAAGTTGTGAGCAACTTTTAGCTACTAATCGTGCTTTGTACCTTTTTATTTTAAACGCCTGTGAAATTGCTAATGCTTCATTCACTGAGTTTGTTTCAGCATGTGGATTTTTGTTTCTCTTTCACTTCTTCTTCTTGGCACAATAGCCTCAATCGACTTATTTGTTACAACAGTCACAGTTGACTCCTCAATCAATTCATCTGATATACTAGAATAAGTATCATACAATTTGAAAATGGGAGATTGCGTCTTGAGAACCGATGAGGGAATCTATTTACAAGAAACGTAACAGTCAAGAATGCATCAACCCACAAATAAAGAGGCAGCTTAAATGACACAATAGTGTTAACCTAGTCTCCAGAATATGTCTATGTTTCCTTTTCGCAACTCCATTTTGTCTAGGAGTATTTGGGCACGAAATTTGTCTCACAATTTTCAACATGAGTAATAAATTCAGCTTTAGAAAATTCACCCCCTCCATAACATTGAAAAACTTTAATCCTCTTAGAAAATTGGTTTTCTACCATTTTCTGAAACTCAACAAACACTTCAAGTACTTCAGATTTCCTTTTCGAAGGATACAACCAAGGGTACCTAGTATGATCATCAACAAAAATGACGTAATATTTCATATATATGTTGTGACAATCCAATAGGTGCAGGTCCTGATACATCACAATAAATATTCAACAAGGGTTCATTCTCAGTCTTATTTCTCAAAAGATCGATATCTTACAACCTTTACCGATTTGACAACTAACATATACTCGTGGAGTTTTATTCCAATATGTGGTTTTAATAAATTTATTATTACTCAAAAACTTTGTATTTCGGATGCCCCAATCAAGCCAGGATTTTATACACTTCCACTATGTGTTATGTTGATCTTTTAACCATTACCAACAACAATTCTTTCGAGACCTTTATAAGACTGAAGATTGGACAAGTAATTACCTATAGAATTTATCATATGGTGTTGTCCTCATCCTCTGTGTGATGTAAGTTTACTGCAGATAGGACTTGAGGAAGTTCATCAGATGCTTGATAAGATAAATTCCATCAATATAAACATTCAGTGTGACCAACAGCTGGATGAAATCCTCTACCTCTAGAGGAAAAGCTGCCCCTTCGTTGATAGATCCACCATAACCTCGGCTAAACTTTTGAGTTTGAAAAGCCATATTGTGATTGGTTGAGTGTCTTTCCACCATATCATAGTTGTGTATCATATTATACAGAGTTATCTCATTCCGTTTAGGAGACCAATGCATGTACAAAGCCCAAACGTCCCCCTTTCTGGAAAATTAGGATAACATCTCTAGCCTCTTTCACCCACTTGACCTTGTGGGATAAAGAATTGAACGTCTTATTGATATCATGCTTGTCTATCCTAAAATCTCCACTGGTTTTGAGGAAGCCAGAACCAACCCAATTAATTGGGCAGAGTTCAAAGATATTTTGGAGTTCAACAAGCAAAATTTCACTTTAAATGGTTTTTTAGATATCATATCATGAATCTGAGCATAATAGCGTGACATGAATCATTGGCGTCATAAGCAGCCCAGACTTGATTATCATCACAAGATGTTTCCATTCTATCCTTGTCAAAATTATGGAAGTCAGAATGAGGAAGTCGTTGACTTAGTTCTGATTAGAACCATAAGCTAAGTCAATGACTATTCCTGATTCAGACTTCCACAATTTTGGCAAGGATTGAACGGAAAAATCTTTTGAAGGTAATCAAGTCTGGGTTGCTTATGACGCTGATGATTGCATGACGCGCAGTTATGTTCTGATTCATGATGTGATATCTAAAAAACCATTTGAAGTGATTTTAGCCGGTTGAACTCCAAAAATAACTCTTGAACTTGACCCAATTAATTAGGTTGGTTCTGGCTTCCTCAAGACCAGTGGAGATTTCAGGATAGGCAGGCATGATATCAATAAGACGTTCAATTCTTTCTCCCACAAAGTCAAGTGGGTGAAAGGGGATGGAGGTGTTATCCAAATTTTCCCAAAAAGGGGATGTTTGGGCTTTGTACAGGCATTGGTCTCCTAAATGGAATGAGCTAACTTCGAATAATATGATACACAACTATGATATGGTGAAAGATACTCAACTAAATCACGATATGGCTTTTCAAGCTCAAAATTTTAGCCGAGGTTGTGGTGTATCTAATCGACAAAAGGGAAGCTTCTCCTCTAGAGGTAGATGATTATCTCCCTTAGGTTCAACCAACATATGGAGCAACACTCGACAACCTGGTTTCTGCGTGAAGTTTATTCACATAAATAGTGTGGAGAAGAACTGTCTTTTACTCTTCGAACCCTAGAATACAACCATTACAAAAATGCAAGTCACTAAAGCTACAAATTAGAAACTCGAAAATAAAATCATAAAATAAAAAAAGGGTACTAGTAAATAGCAATACAAAGTAACAACGACCTAAAAAATAAAGAAAGGCACACTGGATAAGTTTGATTACAGTGATTCCTCCAAACTTTTAGATAAATAGGTTCATAAAAGAAGTTCAGAGCTTAATGAATCACGGTGGATGTGATAATGAGAAGATGCAGCAGTTTCAGCCACAAAGTATTAGTACTCACTTTCATAATGAAATATAGTGTCCAGAAGTGACTAATACTTGGGATAAGCATTGATGGATGCTCAATGGGTCTGGTAAGTCCTCTATAAGAAGTGCTTGGGAGATTTTGAGATGCACATGAAACTTTTCATCATTTGTTTATAACTTGTCCTACCACCATGAGTATTCAAGTGGGTAAAAGTCTCACATTGGTTGGGAGATGGACTGGTGGTCTCCTTATATGGACTTGGGTAACCATCCCCTCATGAGCTAGCTTTTGGGGTTGAGTTAGGTCTAACTGTCATATCTTTACATGTAATCAAAGCTAGGTCCATCTCTGTTTGGACTCTCGGTCTACGCTCCAGTTGGCCCTAGGCGTGAAAGGGGTGTTAGAGTGGGCAAAAGTCTCACATTGGTTGGAGAATAGACTGGTGGTCTCTTTATATGGACTTGGGCAATCCTCCCCTCATGAGCAAGATTTTGGGGTTTAGTTAGGCCCAGGTGTCATATCTTTACAATGAGAACATGCCTGCACCAAGTGTAACAGCATATCCAGAAGTTTTTTTCATATCATCAACACGTCCTGCCCAATGATCACTATCTAAGTGCTTCTCATATCATCAACACATCCTTCCTAGTCACTATCTGAATAACTCATCAATTCCCTTTGTTCCCTTTTAAACAAAATACAATAAGTAGAAGTTCCATTTATATACCTCAACCGTCACTTAGCGAAACCAAGATGAACTTGACTTGGAGCATGCCTAAATCTCAATTGCGGATTTCTTAACTAACCTAGTTGTTCGTTTTACAGGCACTTTAATCTTTAGTAGTCTACAAGAGTTGTCCCCAAAAGGAAAGAATATTTTACTCTTTGATAAAAATCAGATTACATATATCATAATACAAAAATGCCAAAATTCTAATTTGGGCATTCAAGATACTATAACAACCAGATACTACAACAACATCAGTTGATATAGATAATCTGGGATAACGATAAACAATAATCTCATATTATAGGTTTGGGTTCAGAACTTATTCTATGGAGAGAGAAATTTGATGGTTTGTACCTCAATTGTCTAGGTAATTAATCCGCTATGAACCTTTTTTCTAAGAGTTGTGATATTAATTTTTTTTGATGCTCAACCTGTTGAAAAGAGCAAATAATGAATTTGTCACCAATTTTTTTAAAGTCATTGTACTAGCTATTACTGCAGTTATATCTATGAATGATTGAGAGACGATTCTTACCAACATCGTGTCGAAGAAGCCTTCAACGGAATCAATTGCACGACGTTAGTGAGGTTTTTTTTATCTCTAGATTGAAATTTGCACAATCGTTTCATGGTAGAAGATTCAATTTTGCACAAAGACTAGCTTGCTCGTGAAGATTTGATGGATATGATAGGAAGTTCATTTTTTCGGCGCACCTTTCCCCTTTTGCTTCTTCCTTAGTTGTTTCTAGGGTTTTCTTTGCCTTTTTATTTCTCTTTTTTTGTATTGTTGTTTTCCTAATCCGGGTGGGTATGGGCTTAGCCGGATTGGGCTTTGTAGACTTTTGTTGTTGTTTTGGAATAAAAAAGGCATTTGCCACGTCTCTAATTGAATCTAATCACGCCTTATAAATCTAACCATGTTTATTGAGAGTCTCCATTTTCTTATTTCCAAACAAACTGGATATATTTCATCAATTAGCCAAATGTAAGAACCGGAAAAAATGGTAATATACATTCACTGAGTTTTGGTTCAGCATGTGGACCTCCTGTTTGTTCTATCACAATATTGTAAACAAAGTCATCAAGAAAACTTGGAATTTTTGTTTCTCTTTGACTTCTTCTTGGTACAATAGCCTCAATTAAATCATTTGTGACAGTAGTCTCAATTGACTCCTTAATAAACTTATCTAACATTTTGTAACAACCCATCCGATCGTGGGTAAATCAATAGTGAAACTTTTGGATAAGAAAACTTTTGAAATAGTGACTTGAAAATTTCAAGCTAGGCTAGTCTCAAATGAAATTCGAGCTAGGTGAGATCTAGGAAAATCTAAGAAATTAATGGGTAAAATATCTAAGTGTGGGTTAGTTTTTCCACTAGCTAAGACGTTAAGGAGTTCATAGTGCTTTTCAGAAGTGAATTAAGGTAAGTAGAACTCTCGATATTGAAGTTGGCGTGAAGGGGTCAGTTTGACTACTTCGGGTTTGAAGGTATGTTGCAAAATAGGCTAATTTGGGAGAATTTTGAGGTTTTGTACTATGCAACCACTACTATAGCCGGAGAAATAAATGGTTAATCTGGGGTACTATAACTGGATGAGGATTGCTATAGTAGGGTTAATCATTGTAATTATTGAAACCACGTGCAAAGGTGATCTAGGGTAGTTTTCATGCATTTACCATCGTGATCGTCAATAAAGGTAAGTAAATTACTCTCCTACCTTAGTATTTCAATTCTTAGGCCTTAGAATTCTTGGTGGATGACTTTAGGAGAGGGTTTGGTTTAATGATGAAAACCCTGGATTGGGTGGAAAAATCATGAGGTTAGCATGGGTTTGGGATTAAGTTATAATCCAGAATATTTAGGTCAATTGTGATTTATATTATACTTGAGTTATTATTTTAGACCGAAAACAAGCTAAAGCTTCATAAAAGGGGTCAAAAGTTCGTGATCAGACTTCCGCAATAACTATTTGGCGCCTAGATAAGCTAGGTTTTCTTAACCGAGTAGTTATACATGTCATTACTTAAATAATATCATGTAGATTGTCAGGAGATTTTATGCTTATGTCTTTGGGCACAAAGCCTAGATGGTTGAAATTATGGTTAGTTATGGTTTAGGCTGAGGATGGATTTGCTTAGTTGATGTTGAACTTATAGTGTTTGTTGGGTGTTATCCTGGGAAAGGTAATTGTGGTGATCGAATTATGATAAGAAAATATTCGGGAAGGAAACCATCAGATATGTGATGGTTCTTTGTTTTCCTGTTTGTGTTATATGTGTTTGTCAAATGTTTCGTTAGTATTCCATGTATGATATAGGATTATGAAAAAAGAAAGAACATGATTTTAAATGAGGAATGTTGACAATCTCATGCAATGAGGGGTATTGTTTACCTGTTTTTACAAGGGTACTGTATTTCATTGTGACTGTGATTGTGTTTGTGTTTGTATGACTAATGGTTGGAATAAGTACCACACCCGGTACAAATATCTCCACGGTTGGTTCGGATACCACACCTTACTAATAATAGTTGGCATGGTACCACACCTTGTATGAGGATATCCATATTTGATTGACTCGGGTATCACGTCTATACACAAATAATAGTTGGCTCGGGTACCACGCTAGTACAGTAACAATGGTTGACTCGGTTCCACATTGATATGCTAACAATTTGTGCATAGGTTCCATGAAAGAATTGTATTTACTTCTTTATAATGTGGTTGTTACCAGTTGATCCATGAGTGGCTAAGATTTGTGTTTGAATGATGGGATGGTTCTTCTGTAGACTGGGATTGCATGTTAACTATTGTAGATGATGATTAGGGATCCTTGGTGGTTTGGGTTACTGGAACAGTGTGATGAATCAAGTATAATTGATTGTAATATTTGTGATCACATGGGACATGCTAGGTGTTAGACAGTTAGAGTATGTGCTCACACGGCCCGGTGGGTTGGGCCTTGACATATTCTAGCATCAGTCAGCTCACATAGTGCAACACTAACATCAATTAGCTCAGCGATGTAACTCTTCACCTCTTGTCAACATTTTCCCGGAAATTGTGGTTCAACGGCAATATTCTATTGGTATTTGGAGAACCTTAGAGAAAAAAGTAAGGTTCAGCAAAAGTTGTTTTCATACATTTCATATTGCAAAAGGCATACACTCATATCCCTAAATAAGTTTTTCAAAAGTTAGTAGTGGACCATACATATCCAACCACTACTATACTTTTCTTAAAAGACATATTCCATAAAAACAAGAACTACTATTCCTTTACAAACCAAAGAAAATATTCAAAAGAGAAACTACTCTCTATGTCCCAATTTATAGGACTGACTTTTATGTTTAGTCAGTCTAAAAAAGAATGACATAACCTTATATTAAGTAACAATTTAATTTTAAAATGTCTATTAGATTCTTAATAAAATGATTTATAGTCACACAAACATCTATCACTTATTTTAGACCAGAAATTTCAAAATTCTTTCTTTCTTAAACTTCGTGTCAAGTCAACCTAGCTCATATTAAATGAGATGGAGGGAGTATTACACTAAAGACTATCTAGAAATATCACTCCTCCTTGAGATTATGCTTGGATACTTCAAATTACCCCTTGGGAAGAGCCTTGGTAATAATATATGCAATCTGTTGATTTGAGCTACAATGAACAAGTTTAACTTCGCCATCCTTTTCTGCTAATCTGATAGCGTGAAACTTCACATTTATATGCTTGTTATGACCATGTTGCATTGAATTTTTGGTCATATATATTAATGACTTGTTGTCAACCTTAATGAGTAGCTTTAATGTCATTTTTCTCGAAAATCACATAGAATTTTTCTTAACCATAGAGCCTGGTTAGTTGTACCAGCAATGACAATATATTCTTCTTCTGAAAAAGATTGAGCTACCACCTCTTACTTCTTTGAATTCCATGAGAACATGCCTAGACGAAGTGTAAAAGCATATCCAGAAGTGTTTTTCATATCATCACTTCCTGCCCAATCACTATCTGAATAACTCATCAATTGCCCTTGCTCTGCCTTTTTAAACAAAAAATCATTGGGGTTTTAAAAGTTGTGAATGGAAAATGAAGAGTTATGACTTTTATGAAAAATTGTGACTTTTCTGAAGAGTTGTGATTTTTATAAAAAGTTGCGACTTTTTCGTAGGGTTGTGACTTTTATGAATGATTATGGCTTTTGACTTTTACAAATGATTGTGACATTTTCGTAAGGCACAATAAACACTTATTCATACTATCATTTGTTGTTTATAAATAAAAGGGTTTCCTCTTATTTTTCAACAATTAATTTTTTGAACTTCTTATTTTGCACAAACAAATTCTAGTGTATTTTACAGCCTTTGAATGGTTCGCTGACACCGTAATTTTAGGTACCAATACATCGGTGAGTAAGATCGTTAGATCCTGGGATGATATATTCCATTAACTTTGATTACTTGAGGAGAATAATATCCTTAAGAAATCAATGTGCATTCATTGGATTTGATTTTTTTCTTTGAGAAAAATATTTTCTATACGATTTCTGATTTGTTTCAGATTCTCTCTTTTTTAGTGGTTTAAGTTTTTGGTTTTGAAAATATTCGTTAAACTTTGTTGTTTCTTACCAAGTTCTCTCAAGTTGTTGTTCTAACTTCTTAGTATCTTAGTAATACAAATTAACGACAAATACAATAATCAGCAGTTCCCTTGATATACGTCAAGTTCACTTAGCGACACCAAGATGAACTTGACTTGGAGCATGCCTAAATCTCGACATAAGGGGATCGCCTATTTGCTTGACAGTTACTCATTGTTCAACACGAGCAGAACAATTTTGGAGTTTCTAAAAGAAACAGAGCATCAGGAAACAGAATGAATTGGGATTTTTTTGAGTTGTTGGAATTTTTTTGGTGGTACAAGTATAGATGATCCTTTGTTTTGCTAGTGGTTCTTGTAGGTATCTGTTAATTTTAGATCATTGAGAGAACAGAGAAGAGAAGAGAAGAGAAACAGTTTCTATTGAACTGAAAATATTTTGTCACACATTACACATGCACTGATGGCCTTATTTATACATTGTATAGCATCTAACTAACTCTAACAACTTGATGACAGCTCAGCACCAGCTCAACAACATATCTAACTAACTTCTACTACTTAGCAATTGCATTACATTTTTCAACATTCCCCTTCAAGCAGGAGGATGTAAAATATCTAATACTCCTAGCTTGCTTAACAAATGAACATGTTGTGGTCGATTAAGGCCCTTTGTAAGAAGATCAGCTTCTTGCTCTTTTGTGTTGACATAAACGGCTTCCACTAGACCCTTTTTGATTTTATCACGAATGAAATGACAATCTATTTCGATGTGTTTTGTGCGCTCATGAAATATAGGATTTTGGGCAATCGGCATAGCAGATTTGCTATCACTAAAGATGCATACTGGTTGTCCAACTTCAGCTCCTAACTCCTTGAATAATCCCAACAGCCAAGTAATTTCTGCCACTGCTGCTGCCATACTTCTGTACTCAGCCTCAGCTGAGCTTCTAGAAATTGTGGCTTGTTTCTTAGACTTCCATGAGACCAATGAATCACCAAATTTAATGACAAAACCAGTTACTGAACGTCTGGTATTGGGGCAAGCTGCCCAATTAGCATCACACCAACATGTGAGAGTTTGAGCTGAATCTGCCTTCAATAAAATTCCTTGTCCAGGGGCCAGTTTCAAATATCTCACTACCCTTATAGCAGCATTCCAGTGTGATACCTTGGGCTGTTGCATAAACTGACTTAAAGTCTGCACAACAAAGCTAATATCTGGCCTAGTAACTGTCACATACAATAGCCTACCAATGAGCCTTTGGTATGCAGTCACATCTCCCAGCAATTCATCACCTTTGACTCCCACTATTGTATCATATTCATGAGTAGTTAACTTCTGATTTGCTTCAATAGGAGTAGTAGCTGGTCTGGCACCTCCTAGTCCCATTTCTGATATGAGTTCTAGTATATACTTTCTCTGATTCAACAACACACCTTTTGCGGATCTGAGCACTTCAATTCCCAGAAAAAACTTTAAGGAACCTAAGTCCTTCACCTTAAATTTCTAATGCATGATAGCCTTGGCTTGATCAATTAAAGCCATACTACTCCCTGTAATCAGCAGATCATCTACATATACCAATATTAATACTATGTCTGACCCCTGTTTCATAGTGAATAGAGAATAGTCATGGTTACTTTGAACAAATCCAGATGATATAAGAGCCTCAGTAAGTTTGATGTTCCATTTCCTTGAAGCCTGTTTAAGCCCATAAAGAGACTTTTTTAACTTGCAGACTTCATTTATGTTCTCCCCTTGTCTTGAGAAACCTTGTGGCAATGACATGTATACTTCTTCATCAAGATCACCTTGCAAGAAAGCATTATAGACATCCATTTGGAACATTTCCCAACCTTTGGAAGCAGCCAAAGCAATCACAGATCTTACTGTAACCATTTTTGCAACTGGAGAAAAAGTATCATGATAGTCTAGGCCCTCCCTTTGGCTATAACCTTTAGCTACAAGCCTGGCTTTGAACCTTTCAACATTGCCATCAGCTAAATATTTGATTTTATAAACCCACTTTGATCCGACAGCATGTTTACCCTCAGGAAGAGACACTACTTCCCAAGTTTTATTAGCTTTAAGAGCTTGAATTTCTTTCTGCATGGCATCCATCCACCTAGGATCCTTTGCAGCTTCCTTGAAGGTAGCAGGCTCCACCAAGGTAGAAAATTTTGCAAGAAAGCTTTTATAAGAATCTGAAATAGCATCATAGGACAGGTAGTTTGATAAGGGGTAGGCTGCAAAAGTTTTTGGTTTGTTTGACACATAATCTTGCATCCAGAGAGGTTGTTTCACTGTTCGTACAGACTTCCTTGTATGTACAACTGGACTAGCTGGATTAACTGTATGTGCACCTTCATTTTCAATGTCATCCCCACATGCAGGTGCATCTTGAGGGATATCAGACACTTCAGCATCAATACCAGTTGAACTAGATGCATTATCCAAAGGATGCTCAGTTGAATCTGCCTCATCAGGAACCTCTCTTACAGGATTATAATGAGAATTATCTTCCAACTGAAGATCCTCAAACTGGCATGTTCCTCTATGATTATCAGGGACATAGTTGTGAACATCGAGGAAAGGAAACACATGTTCTCTAAAAGAGACATCTCGACTTACAAAGAAGGTCTTATGTATAATATCAAACAGTAAATACCCCTTTTGAGTTTCAAAAAAGCCCATTAAAATAGCAGCCCTTGCTCTTTCACCAAATTTGTCTCCCCTAGCAGTAGTTGTGGCAAAACATAAACAACCTATAACCCTTGAGTGTTGAATAGACATTTTCTTGCCATGAAGTAACTCACATGGAATTTCACCCCCTATAGCAGTGGAAGGCAGTCTATTAATAATATATACAGCAGCTTGTATGCAAAGGCCCAATATTTGATAGGAATATGTGACTGAAATCTCAGTGCTCTAGCTGTATCTAAGATATGCCTATGTTTTCGTTCAACGACACCATTTTGTTGTGGTGTGTATACACAACTGCTTTGATGAATGATGCCAAGGTTCTGGAACAAACCATTGCATTGAGAGTTGAAAAACTCTGTACCATTATCAGTCCGAACCACTTTTACCATATTGCCAAATTGATTTTTAACCATAGCTAGGAAAAATTTTAAGACCACAATTACTTCAGACTTGAGTTGTAACAAGTAGGTCCATGTATATCTAGTATAGTCATCCACAATAGTTAAAAAATATTGCTTGTTATCAAAAGTAGATGTCTTATAAGGACCCCATAGGTCAATGTGGACAAGAGAAAAAGATACATCAGCTCTTGAAATACTATGTGGAAACACTAGTCTAGATTGTTTGGCTAATGGGCAGACACAACACTTATTTTGCAGAAAACTAGTGTCTGCATTAGAAAGAAAACCTATCTTCTTCATGGTAGATGATGAAGTGTGTCCTAACCTTCTATGCCACAG
>JAJOOB010017641.1:0-23662 GCA_029582485.1 Solanum tarapatanum
ATCAAGTTCATCATGAGTTCATTAGATTAACCTTTCAATCAACTCAGAACAACAACATTATCATAATCACTTTACTGTCAAAGTGTTCTTGAAGTATATACATAAACCTCTTAATCATGCATAATTCTCACACTTTGCCCTTCAAGGACCATAGATCATATTCCATCAACACATCTAGAATTAATACATTAGACGTGGATGATAACATAATTCAAGTAATTCAATTACTATATTCATATATCATATTCTACTTGCATCAATCAATACCCACACCTTGAGATCCAAATTGAGAAAATAGGGGAAGTCATGGATTCTTGAGGAATTCAACATAAATCCATATAAAATCATCAATATATCCATAATAAAACATAATTAAATCATTAAACAATAATTTGAAAGGAATCCAGGAGATTGAAGTCAAACCATGACTTTTGGGGAATTATTAGTTTAGAAAATGAGTTTGGAAGGGCTCCATGGATGAAGGACTACAATACCTTAGCTATGAATCCCAACAAATTTGAGTAGAAAACCTTGCTTCTTCAACCCTAGCTTCCACTTCTTCTTCTTCTTCCTTGAAGTTATAGAGAGAGAATTTTGGGGAAAAGTTGGTTTTGATTTGGGATTTTGGAATTATGAGGAAGATAACTTAATTTAGGAATCTTAAATCATTATATAGTTAGTCTAATTTAGTGTAAAATGACTTCAATTCATATTAATTAAAATTGGAAAAACAATAATGCCCCTAAACTTAACTACCAAAAGGCAATTACAAGCCTCACCGACGCCCCACCACTAACAGAACGTGGATGGACTCACGGCCCGCGCTGGTGAACGTGGTTTGGGGTACTGGGACTTGGTTCCTGTGGCCTTGACCTACGGCCCCTCACCCACGAGGCATGGTCTGACCCACCATGCGTGGGTCCCCTCCGTGAGTGACTGCACAGGCATATTTTTGGTGTCCTCCTCAAGGACCCATGGTTAGTCCTTGGGGGTCGTACCTTGACGTCCTAACACGAAAACATATAGTTTTTAGTACGGGGAGGTACGATCATGACTCTAACTCTGATGTCAAGATCTAGTTTAGCCTACTAGTTTCCGGAGTGTTACATCAAGGGTAGTCGCCTCTAGCCTCATCAATTACATAGTCTTTTAGTCTAGATTCATTTTAGGTGAGCAATCCTTTCAATCTAAAATCATTGATGTGAGAAAGCCTTTCACATTCATATATTCATAATTAAGCAATTCATAGTATATGATTTACTCTCAAAGCATCAACATCTAATATTCATTCAATATTCTTTACTCTCAAGAAATTAACATCATAAATTATCAATCCTATAAGGGTTAACCTAACCCACAAAGTTTCCCTTTATGGAATCCACCAAATCCTATCAATTCTAACAATTAGAAACATACAACAGGCATAGGTACATGTAATTCCAACCTAACACATGTGATTCTATCAATTCAATTATAAATAATCACAATCCACTCAATTGGAACAACATTCATCATAACCCACAACATTGGAAGAAAACCCTAACTAGAACTGGAGGAGTTCTTCATCAGATAGTTGAAATCTAGGGGACTCCATGGGAGAAAGAATCACATGGATGAAAATCCATCATACCTTGATTAGAAAGGCCTTAAGAAGCTTGAATATTGGAGACTTGAACTTGACCTAGCTTCAACTTTTCCTTTTTTTTCCACCTTCTAGAGAGAGAATATTTTAGAGAAGAGTTTTTGGAATTGTTTTGGGATGTGAGAGAATGACTAGAATGAGTGAATTTATGGGTTAAAAATACTTATATAGGTGGTCTAGACTTAGGCAAAACGACACCACTTTGATTTAATTAAAATAGGTAAAGAACCAGTCACGACCGACAAACCCCCAACCGACGAACCGTCGATCGACCTACGGTCTGTCTAGGTCGATCGTCACTAAGTTCAGAGACTTTGGAACTTTTAAGCCTGAACAACGGACCCTCGACCGCAGAACTTGGTTTGACCTTTGGTTCGTTGGTGACGTCGTGGTCCTATTCTGCCTTAATTCCTGAGGTGCCCAACCACGGACCCACCTACGGTCTGTGGTCCCAACCACGATCTGTGGTTGGCCACCGTCGGTCGGCACCTACAACTTTCCAAAAGTGTTGTTTTACCTCATTTTGAGTCTGAGGTGTTACACACTTGACCTTTCTTCCTACTTACGTTCCACACACCCAACTTAGGCTTTTGGTCTTAGATGACTATTCAAACATATCAATGCTTCAAAAAGAATTTTCAGTGAGAACTTAGGGACAATTTATCTCAAGATATTTCAATATAGTCGTCTATAAATGGTTTAGGCTAAAATGGTGCAAAAATGATTGCTCACCGTCACAAGATAGTCACGCAAGGATACAAAAATTTGGGTTTTCTCAAAGTTTCTGCCCAAAAACATTTCTTGCATTCACCGAGGCTAGACAATTGGGCTAACAAGGCAAATATTTGGATTCAACAAGCATATTTCCAAGTAAATCTTACCACTCATGGCACTTAGAACACAAACATTTAGCATAGCATCAAAAGTTTACTTTGATGTTTATTGCAAGGCTCACATATACACGCAACTAGTCAAAACAAAATTTCCTAAAGATAACTTAGAAGTTTAACCACATCAATTTCCTCCTTGCAACAAAAACACTAGACACTATGCTCATAATGAGATCTATTGAAGACATCAATATTGAACGCAATCGATTCTCCAATCATTATCAATGAAAACTCATGCATTTAACGATTTTCAAAACTCATGGGGCAATTAAAAATTTGAGAGAAAAAGACAAAATGGGATGAATCAATGAAAAGACTATAATAGAAATAAAATAAACTACTACAATCCTCTAAAAATTGAAAGTAACAAAATATAAAATAAAAGGGAAAAATTGGCACAAGTGCCTTCAACACACAAAAATAAAAGTGTAGTGTCATAAATTCTTAGAAGAGAAGTAACTGAGCTTACAGTTAGAGACTCCCTTACTCATGAAGAGAATTATGAGATCACCGAACTAGTCGATGACTCACCCAAAAACAAATGAACCATCAACTAAGTGTCATGACCCAGGGTACCCACTAGGCGTAACATGGCGTATAGGACCCCGAGAGGCCCCATACAAGCCACTTAGCATTCATAAAATAAGAAATAGAACAAAAATACATAAAGAAATACATTTCAAGTCTAAAAAGTTCATATAAAACTAAAGCGTAAGTTTAAACACTTTGTCTCAATAGCCATCTAATACAATAGAATGAAATTGGGCCTAGCCCATACATCATGTCCAAAACTGAAATTAAGAAAGAAATTGAAAAGAATGAGAATTCTTCCTCGAAGCATGAGGACTAACCAAAGCTTCGAAATCTCTTAAGTCAACCTCTAGCCACGATAGTGAGAACCCTGACTGTCAGACCCTACATTTGGGGAAATCTAGGCAAGAGTATGTGTTAGTAAAAAAGAAACACATACTGAAAAGGGACATTTTCTTAAGTATGTAATGACCAACCTAAAATATGTATTTTGAGAGTTAGAAACCATAATTCATAAAACCATGATCAATGCAAGTGAACAACATCTTTGAACAAATGTGATATACTTCTTGACGTAACCTTAGTTCATTATTATTGTGGGAATGAGCCTTAACTGACATAAAGACCATGTGAGCTATAACATGAACCCCTGACGACTCCAACACCGAAAAGGGTTGGCATACTTGCAAAGGTAGAACCATGAACTTCTAGCTTAGGTGGATCCACTAGCTAATGTATATCTAGAAAATCATCCTATGGGGGCACATAGGTAAGGGATAAAGAGATTGCTTCTAGAAACTCGGCCTCTACCAACGAGAGATCTTCCATCTTAATATTCTCTTAGTGCTAAGCATAAATTCCCATGGAGTAGTAATTAAGTCTTGACTTATATTATCTTAAAAAGACACGGGTAGTCGTCATTGTCTTATCATAGGATAGCTCTTTTTACCATACGTGAGAAAACCTTTCACCGTCCATGATCTTTTCATCATAGCTCATAAAGAAACATGGGTAATCTCTTCTTGTCCTTGAATGAAAATGTGTAATCGCCTCTTGTCCTTACATCATGTGACATGGGTAATCACCTCTAGTCATTCAATTAGAGAGCATGAGTAATCACCACTTGCCTCATCATTATATTAGCTTCTTAACATTGTTTCATTTTAGGTGAGAAATCCTTTCAACCGTAAGAACCCTTATTATGTGAGAATACCTTTCACAATCATGCATAGGTGTGTATATGAGAAAATTCCTTTTAACAACACAACAAGAACAACATCATCATTGATACTTCACTCTCAAAGAACCCATAAAACATTTCCATGAACTTCTTAAGATCATGCATAATTTCATAATTCACCTTTCAATGTTCAAAACCCACTTTCAATCATCAACATCTAGAAATCATCGGTTGGATATGGGTTCATAGAAATTCATCATAAAATCATATAATTCTATCAATTCATGCTTGATTTCACAAAAATCTTCTTTCATAATTCAAACCCACATTATATCATCATAATTGGAAAATATAGGATTTAGATGGGTTCATGGGTATCATCATTAAAACCATAGTATTTCAGCATTTCATGCATAAGGGATCATAATTCAATCATTTAAATCAACATTGAAGAGAACCCATGGTAATTGAAGAAAACTCTAACTCAATTGGGGATTTGTAACTTTGAAAATAGGAGAATTTGGGAACTCAATGGATGGAAGGAATTGGTGGATGAAAACTATACCTTGATGCCAAAAGCTTGAAAGCAATGGAGGATTTGGAGGTTGATCTTGAAACCTATCTTTCTTTTTCAATTTATAGAGAGAGAAATATTTGGAGAGGAAGAGCTTCATAAACTTTTAAAAGTTTACGAGAATTAATTAAGTTTGGGTTATTTGGGGGTTTAGAATTATTATATAGGGCTTTGAGTAGAAGGAAAAAAGACTTAGTATTTAGTTAAAACAAATGGGGGGGGGAGGGCCAAAAGTCCCTAACTGGAAACTGCCGAAATTGCACGATGAACGCCAAAACGGGTAGTCATCATCATCACGCCCCATCAAACGGGTCGTGAAGAAATTCTACCTGACAGTGCTTCATTATTTCTGGCATGACTTTTTACTCCGAGATGGGAATTGGGCAAACTCGGTGGTGTACTGAAGAAGACTCAAAGACCTTCAATTTGATATGTTATGGGCCACCTAATTCGAATTAAGATAAAATATATGATCGTTTGAACTTGACCCTAAACTCTAAGTCTAAGGAAAACCCCTCATGGACGACTTCACGGTCCGTGTAGGACTTAACGGGCCATTGTGATGGTTGTGGCCCTTGACTAGTAGCTAGGGGAGGAACCCTACTTACTTGACCCCCTTCACGACCACTTTGATGGTCCATCAACAACTTTATAGGCCGTCTAGGTGTCATGAACCAGGGGTACCCCGTAGATGTAACAAGGCACATAGAACCCCTAAAGGAACCATGGAAGCCACTTAGCATATCATAATAAAAGCATAGAACAATAAAGAGTAAAACGCATTTCAAGTTCAAAATTTTCATAAAGGAAAGTGGTAGTCTAGTCTTGTCTCAAAATAGCCCACTATTACAATACTTCAAATGAAATAGGGTCACAGCCCTAATAATAAAATTCGAAAGGAAATACAAGAAAAGAACTACAAAGATAGCATCCGTCCTCGAACCATGAGGACTCACCAAAAAGCAAGGAGACTTGTTGGATTCAAGCTTTAGCCAAATGAAGACCACCTCAAGAACCAGACCCTACACTTATGGAAAATGTAGGAAAATATGGGTTAGTACAAAAATGCACGAAGTATGATAGCCATGCATAAAAATATTGAAAACATGCTAAAAGGACATTTTAGTTTAAAAGCATGCACTCTACAAAGTTTAAGAATCATCATGAAGATTAGTGTAAAAGCATAAGTCATAAGCATATTCAACATATAGATCATCATAGCATAATGGAATAATACCATGAGTACCCTCAAAGCATACTTGTGCAATGCATCAATAGGATCACATAATCCCCACATGCTAAGTAAAGCTTCTTGAGTAACCATAGATCATAATACATATTCTTGTTCATAATGTTGTTGTGGGAAATTAGCCTTAACCGACATAGACCATGTGAGCTTTACATGGAATCTTGTGACTCCACACCGAAAAGGGTTGCTTTACTTGCATAAGGTAGAACCGATAACTTTAGCTTAGGTGGATCCACTAGCTAATAACCTATGAGGGCACATAGCTTATGGGATAAGTAGATTGCTTCTAGAAACCCTTAATCAACTAAGGTATAAGGTTTTCATGTCATGAGATACATATTTCGGGAACCCAGACTCAACTACGGTAGGAGGAACCCATTTGGAAAGCCGGACTCAACTAGTGTAAAAGCTTTCCTTGGAAGCCGGACTTAACTAGCGTAGAAGCTTCCATCTCATATACAATATCCACTCGGTGCTAAGCATAATTCCCAGTGAGTTCATATTAAGTCTTTACTTAAGTTCATAAAGAATGTCTTGACACTCAATTCAACACAACTCATACTACATCTCATAGATTCAATAGGTGAGAATAGCATTTTCGGATAACATTCTTTATAATACAGCTCATAGATTCAATAGGTGAGAATAACCTTTCAACCTTAGAATCATCATATTGTGAGAAACCTTTCACATCATATCATAATAGTTAAAAAACATTCCAACACAACAACTAGATAAAAAAAACATATTCACTTTACTCTCAAGTATACATAACCCTCATAATCATGCATAATTCTCAGACATTTCCCTTCAAGGACCGTAGATCATAATCCATCAAAACATCTAGAATTAATACACTAGACATGGATGATAACATAATTCGAGTAGTTCAATTACTACATGTACAATTCTAGATATTCTACTTGCATCAATCAATACCCACACTTTGAGATCTAAATTAGGAAAATAGGGGAAGTAATAGATTCTTGAGGATTTCAACATAAAACCATATAAAATCATCAATATATCCATAATAAAACATAATCCAATCATTAAAAACGAATTTGAAAGGAATCCATGAGATTGAAGTCAAACACTAACTTTTGGGATTTCTAGCTTTGAAATTGGTAGTTTTGAAGGAGCTCCATGAATGAATTATATCCATGGATTAAGAGCTACAATACCTTAGCTATGAGTTTTTAGTGAAATTGATTTGAAAACCTTGCTCCTTAAACCTATGCTTCACCTTCCTTCTTCTTCTTCCTTGGAATTCTACAGAGAGAATTTTAGGAGAGGGTTTGGGTCTTTCTTTTAGGATTTAAAATTATGAGGAAGATGACTTAATTAGCTGACTTAAAATCCTTATATATGTGTTCTAATTTTAGTACAAAACGACGTCAATTAATATTAATTAAAAACTGGAAAACCCAAAAATGCCCCTATACTTAACTGCCAAAAGGCAGTTTGAGGCCTCACTCACAACCCACCATTGACGGATCGTGGTTAGACCCTCGGCCCGTGCTGGTGAACTGGGATTGGATTCTGGGGGCATGACCCACGACCCCTCACCCACGGGGCGTGGGTGGACCTACGGGGCATGGGTTGCCCTCGTGGGCCACTGCCCAGACACATTTTTTGTGTCCTCCTCAAGGACCCATGGTTGGTCCTTGGGGGTCGTACTTTGATGTTCTAACACGAACCCTAAATTTTTAGGTACGGGGAAGTACATTTAAGACTCTTACCCTAATGTCAAGCTCGAGTTTAGCCTACTAGTTTTTGGGGTGTTACAATATCTCCCCCTTGGAAATATTTGTCCTCGAATAATGATCTAGACACCTTATGGAATTAAAGACTCAAGACCCCATCATGCATGAAACATCAAAATAATGCACAATTCAAAGAAGAAAACTTCAACTCCATCTAAAAAATAATCAATGAAAAATGAAGAAGTAGGAACTACATCTAACAACCCATTATGCATGAAAACTCAACATTTCTCATTATTAGGAGGATGTACCTTCTCCAACTAAAAGAATACTCAACACAATATCATGGAGCCAATATGCAATTACTCTCAAAAGCATACTAAAGCATGTTCATCAACTCATCTCATGATCTCAAATATGCAACGCATGCTAAAGGCACAACAACATGAGGAACACATAAATCATGAAAACTCATTTTCTTACTGAACATGAATTTCTCACGAACATACATAACATAAGGAAATCATGGAAAACACATATAGCACACATGACTCCCAAAACTAGAAAACTCAAGAGAAACCTCAAGCTTGAATAGGAGTAGAAGGAAAGAGATGAGGATATCGAGACTTCATATCGGCCTCGGCCTCCCAGGTGGCACCCTCAACTAAGTGATTCCTCCACAAAACCTTTACAGAAGCTATTTCCTTGTTTCTCAATCTCTTGACTTGCCGGTCTAGGATCTATACCGGAACCTCTTTATATGAAAGATTTTCGTCGACTCCCAACCTTTCTAGGGGAATAATGGACACCGGATCACCAATACACTTCTTAAGCACAGAAACATGAAATATTGGATGAACCAGGGCTAACTCACCGTCACAACAAATTGGATTATTACTGACGAATAATTTTGTCACTTAAAACTCATATTTTGTCACAAAAAAACTTTTATGACAAAATAATTTGTCAACCTTTTGTCCCTAAAGCATGGGTCACTAAATGTATACATAGACAACTTAGTGTTTCATCACTACATAAAGTTGTATTAACTACAAAAATATATTTTGTCCCGAAATGCATAGTATTTATGACGAACAAGTTCGTCATTGATATTATAAATTTTGTAGGTAATATAATGTTGTTGTCACAAAAGAGGTTAATAAGGCGAACAAAATTGATGTGTCGCTAAATATTCAGTTTAATTAGTGACGACCTCATTTCTCTCTAATGTTATATGTATTTCGAGTTGAAACAAACATATTTTCGTCACTAAAAACTACCTTTTACATACAAATTATTTTTGTGCCTAAATGTATAAATTAGTGACAATTTTGTATTTTTACAATTTTATAGTTGAAACGATCAAGCCGTCACTCAAAGTATTTATGTTACCGACAAAACAAAATTGTCACTATATAATATCATAATTAATGACAATCACAATTGTCACTAAATGACATATTTTTATGACAAAAATGTAATTAATGTAGTCGTCACTAAAAATTAGACTTTTGAGAATAAAGTATTGTCACTAATCACAAGAATATAGTGACATTTAAATTCATAGCGACACTATTTACAATTCGCATTTAACTAGGTTTCAACGATCTAAAATATTATTTTAAAAAACAACAATTACCAAATAATACATAAATATATTAAACTTTATAACATGCAGTACTTTATTTATAATAAACATTATACTACAATTATTAAATACAACATAAATATCTTCAACTTTATAGCATGCAGTGCTTTTCCTTTATAATTAAAATTGTACAAATTAAAAAAAAATGAGTAGTGTGTATCTAAACATTTCTCGTCATTGTTGATGAAAAGTATGGATAAAAAGTTCTGCATTTTTCTTCTGCAAATAGGTCTGAAGGCATTTCACAAAATTTAGAAAAATCCTTATGCTCAAAAAATTGGAATACACACGAAGCCAAACAACAAGTGAGCCCGATGAACATTTCATAGAAAAGGTAAAAACCACAAGAATATGAATAAAACGTGAAACCAATGAATGTAGAACAATTCCAAACTCATGAGAAATTTTTTCTACTATTAAGTGCTTAAGACTCATCAGAGCCAAATTTGACTCAGAAAAATTGCAAAAAAGTGCTACAACCTATAAATTATCATGCACGTGTTATTATTCAACAAAAGACAATCATTTTAAAGAAAGAACAAGTAAATGCGGGTCAAATTATTAGATACTCTAAACTGCAGTAAGCCCGTAACCATTTTCTTTAGTTCGTTCTCTTCTCAAGGTCATCCAACGAAGATATGCCCAATTTCCTTCCAATTACCTACAAAAACAATTAATATACGCTCAGGAAACACACATCAGTGCAACAATGACAAAGAACATAGACAAATGTCCTGCCATCCAGAATTTCCCAAGGCATAAGTAAGAAATACTCTAAAGTCTAATATAATTTTTCTCTATGTATTTTGCTTTCTTCATCTTCCAAGTAATGTTCCACATCCTTTATTTTTCATTCTTTTATATCAGATATAAAATTCTCTTCATCCAAGCAATGATAACGGAAGTTGACTTGCATTTTTGGAGGCTAGTGGAGTATACATGCAATTTTTCTTGACTAGAGAATAACATTCTTATGTAGTAAACTTTTAAACGCTACACAATCTGTAGATAAACTAGGCTTATTTAAGCGAGTACATGATGGAATAAAATGAGAGATCATTTTACGGTGTATTTGGTTGGTGGAATATGGAATAACAATCCTATGAGATGCACTAAAATGGTGGGATTAGTTGTTCCATATAGAGGTGCAATAGATAATCCATGGAGTATCCTCATTTATCCAATACCCATATCGGATGAGTCTTGAGAATAACATAATGAAGCTCCAGGTTCTGATCCCCGCTAGAACAGATTGTATGATCCCATTTACTCCAGCCATGTTAGATAAGTTTACTTGGCACCTATTTCTTGGGGGCTCTAACATGCAATTCAATAGAATTAAATAATGTGTGACCAAACATCACCTTCACACCACCACCCATTTGGTGGATTTAAATGGTAAGGGAGTTTAACAAAATTCCTTTTGTGCAAAACTTTCAGTTATTACAAAAGTAAGTACATGACTAAAAGTATGTGTGTCTAGGTGTATATGTGTTATTAACACCCTTGATACAAGAATTATCTCTAGACTAATGTTTATGGTGATTAGCATTGCGAACTGGGACAGCCCTTGCCACTATAATCTAAAAGATGCTATTACAATTTCTCAAGCTTGATATACTGTACTACTTCTACTTATAATGAAGGACATAAATGATTTACTCTAAAAATAATGTCTAGTCGCAGATCGACAACTCCATGCCTCAAATGGACTACTAAGGAAATAAAACAACAACAATGACATACCTAGTGTAATCCCATATGCGGTGTCTCGTACTGAAGTTTTTCATTAGTTAGCTTTTCTAAGCTGGACATTGTGTTGCAGGTTTTAACAAATGTCCATCAAAATCTAATACCTCAAAGTGAAAGTAAAAATAAAGTTATAAGTCTTCACAAGTTAGTGGAGAAAATGTACAAATCTTTAACCTTGAAAAAGTTTCACTTGTATCCTTACAAAGAAATTTCTATAGCATCCATCTATTAGAATATTTTGAAGAAGACAAAAAGAGGAAATGCAAGAACAATTTATTGTGTGTTTATAAGCAAGTACCTGAAGAAAGTTATTACATTTTGTCGTGAGGGTTATAAAATACAATGTAAAAAAAATTAGCAACCTAACATATTAGTTGAAGAAAAAATTAAAAATAGATGATGAAAGAAAGAAAAGGAGAAACGAAACACCTCAAAAGAGCTAATGTAGTTTTTTCAAATAACGAATGCCTAACAAATGAAAAATCAATGAAACGACATCATCCCTTCACATAAGAAAACTGCAAGCCATAATAAAATAGTCTATAGTTACTAAATGGTGTAGGCATATTATACAACAGAAGAAGGAAGTGAGGAGGAATTCTAAGTGGAAGTTGCTTCAGCACATTTGAAAATCAAAGCGAGGGACATTTCAACAAAAACACCTAAATTTCACATCTACCTTTGTGTTCCCCCTTCGAATCTCTTGGTGAAATGCGGGACAAAATAATATATGGAAAGGGAAGAATTGCTAACAAAAATTGCCTAGAAATTTTCAAAGGCACGAGATGGTTCTTAGTGAAATCATAAAGGAAAAAAACAGAAATTGTAGCACAAATACCATCAAGTTGGGAATGTGATTTTGCTTCTCGAGGTTTTTCATACTCCTAAATCGAGATCCATGCATCTGTTGAGTCTTTGATTCAAGGAAGGTGAGCCACTAGAAAGACGGAATGAGGAACCCTAGAGCAAAGTTGAAATTTGAAAAAGGGACAATTTGGTGAAACAATTAGAGTCATTTTTGGCACATGTTTCTTTTCGTGCAAAATGGTAAATCTATATATATACATACATATATATATAAAAGGGAAAAAAGACAAATATACCCTTGAACTATCATAAATGGTATGCAGATATCTTCCGTCATACAATTTGGACATTGATATCCTTGCCATCTAAAAAATAGAGCATATATGTTTCACTCTAACGGAAGACTAAATACGGACACGTGGATAAAGTTATGACACGTGTATGTCCATTAGTATAAAAGGTATATATGCTCTAAATTTTCGACAGCAGAGGCACCAATGTACAAAAAATATGACGAAGGGTATTTGCATACCATTTATGATAGCTGAAACGAGAAATTAACTTTTTGTCATTTTGATTTTCCTTGGGTAAGAAATTTTACGAATTCATATATTGTTGTAAATTTCACATATTTATGACTATTACTAAGTAATAGCTACAATTTCTGAATTCATAGTTTAAATTTTATAGCTAAAAATATATTGTGTTCTAGTAAAAGCTAGGATGAGAAGAGTTCCATGAAAAAGGGGCTAACTAATGATGGAAGGAGCAGTGGGGATATAAATTATGGGATCAGCATAGGTCATAATTCCTACCAATTATATTAATTTTTATATAGTATATTTTTTGACTGTATATTGCATACGAGTAAAGGCAGCCCGGGCGTTGCCCGGATCCAACACGAGCATCTGTGGCGCAAATATGTATGACGATTAGATCAGTTTTTGGAAGTAAGACTGGTTGCGGAGCAGGTAGTTGATCAAATTTATGAGGGGCAGATGATGGCTGACAATAATCTTTAAGAGAACTATTAGGAGAAACAAACATCAGTGCAAAGGAAATTTAGGGAAGACAGAATCAAGCATTTGAATCAATGTGTAAATCTTTTTAGAGAATGAGCAGTCAAATCAGTTGCGCCTAAAATTATCAGCCGTATAAATAGCAAGTAGTTTTGCATTTTCTAAAGCACCTATTGTTTCCAGATCAGGAAGTTGAAAATGAGTTCCAAATTCTCAGCGACATATCCTTGAGTCAAAATTACGATTTCACCGAGACAATTCTGCAATCTTCCGCATTCAGTAGTAATCCATAGCTCTACAACATGAATAGAGAGTAAGAAAGAGTTCCAAATCATATATGAAAATATTTGACAGTGAATATAAACAGAGAGATGAGACTTAACTAATGAACACTTACTTCTACAACTGAGATACTGAAAAGTGAAGGAAAAGTACAAGCAATACTGAATCTTGTGAATGCATTCAAAGAGAAAATTTATTGACTTACAATGTGTCGAGGAGTGGTTAGATTTCTCAAACGGAAAATGTATCCTCTTTCTTCAATTGCCTTGGCAGTGCAGTATTACTGTAGAGTCTACAAAACAAAGGCACCTCTGGCTTGACGTCATCACAACTTCAATTGCTTTAGCTGATGATTGATATACAGGAGGCCCAAAAACAATCATCAAAGATAAAGCTATGTCATAGATATATCTAATTCATGATACAATATATACTTAAACAAAAGAATGGTAAAAATGTCTTACCTCTAGAAGTTTGCCTGTAAGTTACAAATGTATCAATTTGGTAATGAGTTGGCATTATCAAATAATGGCAGGAAGTAAAATATTGATGTTTCTTAGGTATTTCTTGCTATATGCACCTGTGAACCAAGAAATCTGCAATTATAAAATACACAACGATGAGCAGTAATTCTGATTGCCATTGACTGTCCTGATCTCTGTTGCAGAAGACTGAAAAGAAAGGAAGCAAGATGAATGTACGTGCAGTGTTTGCAAAGAGCAAAAGGGGGCAAAATATAGAGTATGTCAGGAGTAGAGTTTTCAAAGGTGATGCTTTTGCCAATAAAATCCTCTTCCACCACAAATGTAGTCCCACACCGACATGTATCAGTACCAATTAACCTTGCAGTGTAATTATCAGATGCACACAGTGGTATACATAATTACATATAGAGGAAAGATGATGCTGAAGCATGTTTAAATGTTTCATCTAAAATCTTTAATTGTTAAAATTTGAACTTTTTTACTTAATTTTGTTTTACATTGTCTATCACCTATTTATCGGCCACGAATATTCCAAAAATAAGAGGTTATTTTGAATAGAAGGGAGAGAACGTAAAGTGATGGGTTAGAGTTCAGGCTTGTAGATTCAGATAAGGCGGCAAATGAGCTGACTTTTCCAAGTAATGGAGAGTGACATAATATTAAACAAGAATAAAGTATGCAAATTGGGGAAAGGTACGAAAAGTTGAGAAAGTTATGAAAGCTAAACCAATCGATTTACATGTGAAGTAGTAAGAACAAGTTTACTAACGAAGTAAAGCTAAGCAGATTAAAGGCACATCACAGGAAATCCCAAAGAGGTATTACCTAAAATCAGCGGACGGAGTGGCAGGGAAAAAGCACATCGAGAATGGGAAGAAGCTGGAGCATGAACCAAAAAGAAATCCCATTTCAAAGTAAATGAGAGTGTGAGGTAGTACACGTGAAAAAAGCTAAAATCATCCAAGGAAAATCAGTATGAGACATTGTAATGAAGTCAGCATCCAAAGAACATGAACATATACAACATATAGCTTACCCAAAAATAATACTCTCATTTGTTGATTTAGTTTGGAGATCATCTGAGACCTACATGTTGGACAACATCGTCCACGAAGGTGAAAACCGTCTCTGTACCAAGATGATGTTTGCTGCATTGGGGTGTTAATACAAGGATTTCAAGACGGCAAGTTAACCAACCTATTTGAAGATCTTAATTCATCATCCAAGTCAGATAAATATTCTCTATGGATTTCCTGGCAAGCCAGTATAAACACGGCTGATGTGTTTGATTGTTGTGCTCCACGAAGAGAAGCTAATGCCTTAGGCAGTAAAAGCATACAAAGAGAGTGATGCAACAGGTTGAGACAAGATAGAAGCAAAATTTAGAATGCAAAGAGGTATGAGGATTTAAGAGAATTTTCGGTTACAATCTCAATTTTAGTATAATTTAGCAAGTTAAAAAGTTATTGATTGATATTGGTGGTAGTTTTCTTATTCTTTACAAGACCTCCACAGGGAAGCGGTAAAATGAGTGAAGAGTATTGGTTATCTTGTTTGAAGCATAAAGCCTGTTGGTGAGTAAATGTGCAGAGGGAATATATGAGTTGAAACAAACACTACATGATTGATGGGGAAACTTGAGATTGTGTAAGTGTATAGTGAAGGATTATTGATTTATGAATATGTGTTGCAGGAACGTAGACCTACACAAACAGTGCAGCTGCAGAAGACTTTTCCAACTGGGAAATACAGGAAATGGAAAATAATACTCACTGGAAGGCTTGACGAGGATCCGAGTTTCTTGAACTATCGGCCTCCGCACTGTAGAAGAGATTGACTATTCCTCTTAGTGTTGAAATAAAAATACAGAGCAGTAACAAAGAGTATTCCCTTTGTGCCTCATTTGATCTACCTTACATCATTGTGTAGATTAAGAGTTTTTAGAAAAGCTTCAGGTTCATCCTTCGTCTTGAGTAGTTAGAAGTCATTTCTGGAATTTGTTCTGTTGGTGAAATAACCTATGAAATCAGATGGACAAACCACTACATCAAGTGAAGTAGTTCGGAAAAGGGAAAATGGGAGGAAAAAGGAAAAGAAGCAAGAACAAGCAGACAACATAACTTGTAAATCAAAGTGAATCACAGAAACAAGCTTTAGAGACACGTTGAAGTTGACAAAGGTTCTCCGACTTACGATTCTTCAATTCTGGATGGTGAATCAGGTGGTGGTGCCAGTGAATGAGGCTTAGACCAGAACATGTTGTTAAACTTTGCCTATTCAGATGGCCAAGTCAATTAATAGTATTTCATAACAAGAAATAGGCTATGAATTTGCATAACAAAAATCTTGACAAGTACCTTTTTGAAACTATTCAAGAACTGCAGGCTAGCATGCTTCAGTGAATCATCATTTTTTGATAGCAACAAAAAATTACAATGGAAAGTTTGATGAAATTAACTATATCAAAGTCAATTGTTACCTTACCTATGAGAAGGCTCTCTGAATAATTTCATCATACACTATATTATATGTTGAATGATCAACATTACTGTCTGCAGTAGGGGGGCGAATTAGTATTTTGATACATTTTGAAATTTTTGCTCTTGATAAAGCCACATATAATTGACCATGTGAAAAAATAGGTTCTCGTAGGTAAATTCCAACAAAATCTAACGTTTGACCTTGAGCTTTATTTATAGTCATAGCAAAACACAATCGCACAGGAAACTGTTCCTTTTAAATTGTACATGAATTTTCTCATCTTGTGATGCCAGTAACGAAATTCTTGGAATAAATACATGTGTATTTTTGAAGTCACCACTTTCAATTTTAGCACTTATGACATGAGTTTTAAGGTCACACCATGTTAATCGTGTGTCATTACATAAACCTTCGGAAGAATTCAAATTTCGTAACAACATAACTCGGCAGTTCTCTTTTAAAGTTAACTTATAAGGAGGTAAGCCAGGAGGGTGTAAAGTATGTAAAAAGTCTTCAAATTGGCTTTTGATCATTTGGTTTAACAGTTTCATCCATTGCGACATATGTTCTAGCCCTTTCTGGGAATTTTGTGATTAGTATATCATTTATTTCATTTACAAAATTATTTTTTGTTGTTAAAATAACACGAGAAGATATTGCAGATGAATCAGAAGAAAATGTACATAAATCAGGATATGTTATGTTAAATAAGGTATCTAAGGATTGTTCTTCAGTTGTAAAAGGAATAATAATAGAATTAGGAATCTCAATTTTGTTTTCACAATGATGTGTTTCTTTCCATTTCCAATTCTAAGTATATATTCACAAAAAGATAGATATGTTCTTGCACGCACATTTTCAGATAGATGTAATTTATCAAGATCATTCCAAATGTTGGAATATAATAATCTTTGATGAATAAAACCTTCTTTTTTCCCGTTTCGCACTACTGGAAGAGTCTGTCTAAAGTCACCTCCAAATACAATAACTTTACCACCAAAAAGTGTCTTCACATCCATTATATCCCTCAAAAGTACATCAAGAGCTTCAATCATGTTTTTTTTGCCATAGATGCTTCATCCCATATAATTAATTTTGCATCTTTAATTAAACAAGCAAGTGGACTTTGTTTACTAACATTACAACAAAAATTATCATCTATGTCAATAGACATTTTAAAACGTGAGTGAGCAGTTCGTCCTGTAGGAAGAACAGAAGCTGCTACTCCTGAAGTTGTTGTTGCTAAAGCTATGAATCATTGAGATCAAACAGTTGCTAATAATGCCCGATATAAGTAAGTTTTACCTGTTTATCCGGGACCATCAACGAAACAAGGTCCCAGAGGAACAGGTAATTAATCTTATAATTTGATTAATTACCTGATTAATCAAATTATAGGTTGATTCGTTCATAATACATTTTTTTAAAAGGTATTAATCTTATAATTTCTTTTATATTTTCCAACATATATTCTATGTTTTCTATGTCGTGAGTTTGTTGGAAGGCTTCTATGTTTTCTTTTATTAGATTACTTAACAAAGTAATATCTTCTATAGTTTGTTGCCAATATTCTAAGTATTCTTGATTTATCATTAATCTGAATATAGAATTTCTAAATCACTTAAATTAAATTCTAAGATTTCATTATTCATTCAATCTATCTCATCTATTTCATACCATATCTGGTTCATTAATTCTTCTTCTTCTTCTTCAAATATCTTTTCCCATATTATCCTTCTTAGATCAATTATTTTTATATCTTCAAGTATATACAGAATTAATGTTTTATATGCTAATATCATTTCATCATGTAAATAAGACATAACAATTTTTAACATAATTCCCTTATATCATAGTCTTGATGAATATTATTCATATTAGAATACTATAAACTAGATTATTTTCAACCATGTTTTCCTGTCACTAAAAACTTCCAGACTATGCCATCCTAAAGTTGAAACCGTAGGCATGAGAAACCGTGAGGGAGTAAACAAAGTTGAGGCGCTGTTAGGAAGAAAGTACCTTTGAAAGTACAATGTTAGTAGTGACAGAAAAACATGGTTGAAAGTAATCTAGTTTATAGTAATCTAATATGAATAATATTCATCAGGACTATGATAAAAGAGAATTATGTTAAAAATTATTATGTCTTATTTACATGATGAAATGATATTAGCATATAAAACATTAATTCTGTATATACTTAAAGATATAAAAATCATTGATCTAAGAAGGATAATATGGGAAAAGATATTTGAAGAAGAAGAAGAAGAATTAATGAACCAGATATGGTATGAAATAGATAGAATGAATAATAAAATCTTAGAATTTAATTTAAGTGATTTAGAAATTCAGTAGTCAGATTAATGATAAATCAAGAATACTTAGAATATTGGCAACAAACTATAGAAGATATTACTTTGTTAAGTAATCTAATAAAAGAAAATATAGAAGCCTTCCAACAAACTCACGACATAGAAAACATAGAATATATATTGGAAAATATAAAAGAAATTATAATATTAATACCTTTAGAAAAAAATGTATTATGAACGAATCAACCTATAAAAGAGGACCCTTAAAAGGATGGGAAAAGCACAAAACAAAAGTAAAAATTGAACTAATTGATGAAAATAGTATAATAACCCAAAAACCATTGAAATATAATTTCAAAGATTTAGAAGAATTCAAAATGCATATAAAAGAATTATTAGGAAAAAAAATATATTCAAGAAAGCGATAGCAAACATACTAGTCCAGCATTCATAGTAAATAAACATAGCGAACAAAAAAGAGGTAAAAATCGTATGGTTATTGACTATAGAAATCTAAATGCAAAAACAAAAACATACAATTATCCTATACCAAACAAAGTATTAAAAGTGAGGCAAATACAAGGATACAATTATTTCAGCAAATTTGATTGTAAATCAGGATTTTATCATCTAAAGTTAGAAGAAGAATCTAAAAAATTAACAGCTTTTACAGTACCACAAGGATTCTATGAATGGAACGTACTACCTTTTGGATACAAAAATGCACCAGGAAGATATCAACATTTCATGGATAATTATTTTAATCAACTAGAAAATTGTATAGTATAAATAGATGATATATTGTTATATTCACGAACAGAAGAAGATCATATACGATTATTAGAAAAATTTATACATATTATAACACACTCAGGAGTAAGTTTAAGAAAGAAAAAGGCAGAAATAATGAAAACCCAAATAGAATTTTTAGGAATACAAATAGATAAGAATGGTATAAAAATGCAAAACCATATAGTACAAAAAATAATAAATTCTGAGGAACAAATAGATACGAAAAAGAAATTACAATCAATTTTAGGATTAGTAAACCAGGTAAGAAAATATATACCTAATTTAGCAGAAAATCTAAAACCTTTGCATAAAAAACTAAAGAAAGATGTAGAATATTATTTTGATAAAAAAGATCAAGACCAAATACAAAAAATAAAATCCTTATGCAAAAAATTACCCAAATTATATTTTCCAGATGAAAATAAGAAATTTGTATACATAGTAGAATCAGATGCCAGTGAAATAAGTTATGGAGGAGTATTCAAATATAGATATGATAAAGAAAAAATAGAACATCATTATAGATATTACTCAGGAACATTTACAAATCCCGAAATAAAATGGGAAATAAATAGAAAAGAATTATATGCTCTATATAAATGTTTTCTAGCTTTTGAACCATACATCGTATATAACAAGTTTATTGTAAGAACAGATAATACGCAGGTAAAATGGTGGATCGCAAGGAAGATACAAGATTCAGTAACAACCAAAGAAATACGAAGACTAGTATTAAATATACAGAATTTTACATTTACAATAGAAGTAATAGGTACTAACAAAAATGTCATTGCAGATTACATTTCAAGACAAAGCTACACAGACAGACCTAGACAAAGAAAATGCTATTGAAAAGATACTCAATACTATGACATTGCTTGGTACAAATATGACATTGCTTTGTACAAAAGTAGATAGCCTGGATAAAGAGCTACAACAAATGAAAAGTCAGCAACATGACAATAAATATGCGGAGCTAAGTCAATCGGAAGACTTGAAAATTCCAGATCTAGAAGGTGACGATGGGAAACACCAAAAAACCCAAACTAATAATTTGTTACATGCAGCTACAGGAAGCACCTCTGCAACAAAAGAAGAAAACAAAAATAGATATGTCAAAACAAACATGAACAAATTATTTGAAAAACCATTTATGCCAAAAACTCAAAGACAACCATTATTCTTACCACCCCAGCTTAATACATATAAGGAGAGTCTAGGACAAAACAAAAAGACATATAACCATATAACCAGAGCCTATATAGAAAATATTCACAAAATACAAACTTTCTTAAACCTAAATCCCACATCCAAAAATGCAAAAAACCCCAATGAAGACTATATTACCCAAAACCTACAAGGATATAACAAATTGATTGCACAACCTGGAACCAGTACCAACCTAGTAGGAACTTCCTATCACTATAGACTACTAAGTACCGTATATACCGTTATAGGAGACGAGATATATTTGTTGAATATATTTGATTTCTAATAATTCTTTTATATGCATTTTGAATTCTTCTAAATCTTTGAAATTATATTTCAATGGTTTTTGGGTTATTATACTATTTTCATCAATTAGTTCAATTTTTACTTTTGTTTTGTGCTTTTCCCATCCTTTTAAGGGTCCTCTTTTATAGGTTGATTCGTTCATAATACATTTTTTCTAAAGGTATTAATATTATAATTTCTTTTATATTTTCCAACATATATTCTATGTTTTCTATGTCGTGAGTTTGTTGGAAGGCTTCTATGTTTTCTTTTATTAGATTACTTAACAAAGTAATATCTTCTATAGTTTGTTGCCAATATTCTCAGTATTCTTGATTTATCATTAATCTGAATATTGAATTTCTAAATCACTTAAATTAAATTCTAAGATTTCATTATTCATTCTATCTATCTCATCTATTTCATACCATATCTGGTTCATTAATTCTTCTTCTTCTTCTTCAAATATCTTTTCCCATATTATCCTTCTTAGATCAATGATTTTTATATCTTTAAGTATATACATAATTAATGTTTTATATGCTAATATCATTTCATCATGTAAATAAGACATAACAATTTTTAACATAATTCCCTTATAGCATAGTTCTGATGAATATTATTCATATTAGATTACTATAAACTAGATTATTTTCAACCATGTTTTCCTGTCACTACTAACATTGTACTTTCAAAGGTACTTTCTTCCTAACAGCGCCTCAACTTTGTTTACTCCCTCACGGCTTCTCATGCCTACGGTTTCAACTTTAGGATGGCATAGTCTGGAAGTTTTTCCTTTTTTCCTCATGTTAGCAAACTAGAAAACATGCTGGTAATAATTCTAGTATATAATAACTAATATAAACTTATTCTATCAATGCTTATGATATTCAGGAATTAATAGATTTAGCTATGCATAATCATGAATATATGTACCTGTGTAGTATCTTCAATGTTTTGACCCATAGCTTAGCTTGAAATTTAGTTTTTTATTGAGAGAATATTTTTGTTTACAAAGAGGCTTTGCTTTCCGTGTAGAAAGTCTTGCCCTATGTTGCCTTCTGGCTCTACTATATATACAAATATAAGTAACTCTACTATAGTTACTTTACATAAACTATAGTTACTTTACATATATAGAAGAAACAACTCAAAAAGAAGTAATCACAGGAGGAATAATCATACTAATAACATTTAAAATATACCAAGGAGATAATATAACATTAGGAATAAAATGGTTAGAAGAAATGAAACCATATAACCTAGAAAATACACAATTAATTATAACTTATAAAAATAAAAAGATCATAATAAAAAGAGTAATATGAAAATTTATATACTTGCAAAAATAATAGTAGAAAATTACTATAACAGATACTACACTCCAATGTTAGACACAGGAGCAGAAGCAAACATGTGTAACATAATTGTCTACCAGATGAAAAATGGGAGAAACTAAAAACACCTATAGTTGTCACAGGATTTAATAATGAAGGAAGTATGATAACATATAAAGCAAAAAATATAAAGTTACAAATATGGGATAAAATATTAACTATAGAAGATATATATAGTTATGAATTTATAAATAAAGATATGCTTTTAGGAATGCCGTTTCTAGAAAAATTATATCCTCATATAATAACAAAAACACATTGGTGGTTTACCACACCATGTAGGCAAAAGATAGGAGCAAAAAGAGTGACTAATAAAAATAGAAAGCCTACACCATGGATTAAAGCGAGTGAAAAAATTACTCAAAAATTAGAAAATATTAAGGAAAGTACCCACAACATAGAATTAATAATATTTTCAATAGATAAATTAAAAATAATTCAAGAAAAATTAGATATGTTATATAGCGAAGATCCCTTAAAAGGATGGGAAAAGCACAAAACAAAAGTAAAAATTGAACTAATTGATGAAAATAGTATAATAACCCAAAAACCATTGAAATATAATTTCAAAGATTTAGAAGAATTCAAAATGCATATAAAGGAATTATTAGAAAACAAATATATTCAAGAAAGCGATAGCAAACATACAAGTCCAGTATTCATAGTAAATAAACATAGCGAACAAAAAAGAGGTAAAATCCGTATGGTTATTGACTATAGAAATCTAAATGCAAAAAACAAAAACATACAATTATTCTTGTATTTCTTTATTTATTATTCGTTTATTTATTATAGGTATTCTTGCTTTTCCTTTGATATATTTACAATCTATTATATGTTCCTTCTGACTTACTACATAATATTGCTCTCTTTGTCTTTTAAATATATTTCTTATTAATGGTATCTTAAATATCTTTTCTACACTGAGATCTAATTCTTTTCCTTTTATTTGTTCAAATATATTGATATCAAATATTACTTTTTGTTCTGTAGATTCTTCATTTGTATATTCTTCTTTATTTATTATTTGTACGTCTTTTTCAGTCATCGTTATTTTCTTCTATTTCATTTTCAGATAATTCATTCTCAAGTGACTCAAATTCATATATGCTATCATCACTTTTTGGTCATAATCTATATAATCTATTTGTTTATATGTTTCATCATTAATTATTATTTCTATATAGGCTCTGGTTTTATAGTTATATGTCTTTTTGTTTTGTCCTAGACTCTCCTTATATGTATTAAGCTGGGGTGGTAAGAATAATGGTTCTCTTTGAGTTTTTGGCATAAATGGTTTTTCAAATATTTTGTTCATGTTTGTATTGACATATCTATTTTTGTTTTCTTCTTTTGTTGCAGAGGTGCTTCCTGTAGCTGCATGTAACAAATTATTAGTTTGGGTTTTTTGGTGTTTC
>JAJOOB010017642.1:0-37710 GCA_029582485.1 Solanum tarapatanum
AATGAAAAAGGGTGAAAGTTATCTCTCAACTATAAAAAATCAAGAGTATTATATCAACTAACTCTTTTTACGGATTTTTTTTTCTAGCAGCTATACCCTTTGTTCATTTTTATTTATTGTATTCATTAGGTTATAAATATATATTCATTTGTTACTTGTTTAGTTTAGAAAATCAAGTAATAATTTATTTCTTAATTCCTAATTCACTCTTATTATTAATTATACTCATTTGCAAATGCATTTTTTAAAATATAAAATTTTATTATTTTAAAAGATTAATATAGTAAAATTATTTTTATTATTTATTAAGATATATGACAAATTAATATGAACAAGTAAAGATGTAAAGATGGACGGAAGGAATAGAAACTAAATTTTTAGTTTTAAAAATATGAATCCCATTAAAAGTGTGCATTTTGCATATTCTTTAAGAAATTAAAGAAGGAATGTTTTACAAAAATAATCAATGTTATATGTAATAATAGAAAAAAATGTCTATCTCTTAATATGTTAAAGTAAAAAACTAAAAATGATAAATAATTAAGAATTATTTATATTTTTATTGAATATAGCATATGAGCTATTTTAAAAAGTTATTTTTTTAAAGAAAAAAATGAAAATGTGACATGGCATCTCAATAAGAGAGAATAATATTTTTTTGTGTGTCAAGTATATTTTGAGGAAAATATGTAAAGTTGGGTGATATTGTAATTCTAAAACAAACATAAGTGATATTACTAGGTAATTTCTCAAACTCTAGAGAAATTACTCTATTGGAAATGGATCACATATATCCTCTATTTGATTTTAAAGTCAAAAATATTTTTACCGTTAATGTATTGACTCACTTTTATCCCTCAAAATTAACATATGTCATGTCACCTTAAAACTTACTTCAAATAAATTTATTTTACTTACTTGGAAATTTCAAAGGACACCACTAACACTAGCGGCGACGCCACATTCAAGGTTGTCTCTGTTGAGATATATTATGAACCACATATTTGAATATAATATTTATTATACGATGATTATATATTCAGTTTTGATAAAAGTTCTAATAAATCATATATTCATCATGATTGTAACGTCTTCTAAGTTGCAGAACAATCTCTATGAGAACTAATTTCCGGCGCCAGTTTCACTCAATTAAGGATGTAAGGCCTGCTATAGACTACTATTCTCCGGTCCCCCATGACTTAAACGCCGTCGTACTGAAGAATCAGGCAGTGGAGTAAAGTTGAAAAGGCAGAGACCGTTCATATTTTCCTCAGAATTAAGAATTTAAAAAATTTACTAGTACTCTATCTGTTTTAATATATACGACACTTTTTGAATTTTGAGATTTAATCAAGTTTAATTTTTATTGTAAACTTTTTATATATTTTTTAATTATTTTAAATTATCAATTATTGTAATTTATAGTACTTTTTTCATAGTTTTCAAATTATAAATTTAATTTCAAAAATATAAAAATTTCCAATCAATTTTAAACCGTATCTCTCGAAAAATGAAAAATATCTAATAAATAAAAAGAACACGACACCGTGTGCAATACCAAAAACGGAGCAGTTGGCCTTGAATGTGGCAGCGTGCTAATCTGTGGCAGGTGACTCAAAAAGTAAAAAAAGTTTATGTTTAGACTTTTTGTTATTTGGAATTTCTAAGTCTGTAAAATAAATACTCCCTCTGTTACAAAAATAATGACCTAATTTAATTTAAAACGGAATTTATAAAAAGAAAGAAGACTTTTTAATCTTTTGGTTCTAAATTAAAGTTATGTCAAATGTATGAAAATGTCTTTTAATCTTATGGTGTTAAACATATCAACTGAAAAGTTAAAGTTAAAGTCTTGCCCAAAAAAGGAAATTGGTCATTCTTTTATAAACAGACTATAAAGGAAATTGAGTCATTATTTTTTAAACGAATGGAGTATATTTTATGTAATTTTTAAGATGATATCATATTTGTTAGTTTGAGTGGTAAAAGTGAGTCAATACATTTGTAGACATTGAAATTTTATTGATAAATCCATATTAAATTTTGGATTATTCCATAAATTCATCATATATTGACCATGTCAAACTATTGATTAATGATTAATATTTAAGTCAAAATATATGACTTAAATAAACTTCAAATTACATTTGGGTCAGTCCATTAAATTGACAAGACGAGCCCAACTCATGTTCTTCAAGCCCAAGGACCAAAATTGCTTGGACGAAAATACCCCTAAAACCCTAGCTCAAGCCTATATAAAGAGGCCTTCAGAAGAACAAAAAGAGGAGAAAAAAAGAAAAAGGATACACACAAAAATACATAGAGAATAATTGCTCTTCAGTGGTGATCTGCAAGACTTCCGCATACAAAAAAATCTTCGCTCCAAATGTAGAGCCGCAAGTATTCCATCAAATCAAGAACAATCATTCGAATACAAAAAAGTCTTCAAATATTGAGCCACAAGTATTCCATCAAATCAAGACAGTCTTCCGTATACAAAAAGGTTTTCGCTCCAATTGTTGAGCACCAAGCATTCCATCAAATCAAGAACATCCATTAAGAGAAGAATCAGGGGATTACATATTTTTTTCTTAAAGATTTTATAAAGATTGTAACCTTCACATAAATTCAAATACAAATACTGATGTTTGCTTGCTATTTTCCTTTCTTGTTTGTTGTATTTCAAGATTGAAACTTTAGATGCATACACCATTAATAATAAGAATACTTTTGTAACGACCTGTTCCCGTCGTTAAAGAAAAGCCAAGGGGAAAAATTTTGGGTCGGAAAACTTTTTCGTAGTAACTTGGAATTTCCCAACCTAGTCCATATTTGAATGAAATCAGAGTCAATAAAGTCTAGGCAAATCTGGTAACAATTGGGTGATCTAATAATGATTTTGATCACATTAGTAGATAACAAAGATGTTAAGGAACCAGTACGACTTTACGAAATTAAATTCGGGTGAGTAGAACTCCCGAAACCGATCTTAGCGTGAACGAGTAGTTTTATGAGTGTCATGGGTTGAAGGTGTGTTGTAAAATGGGGGTTTGAAACTCTTAATTCGACTCACTGGTTCCGTGCAAGCCGCTGTGGCAGAATTATTCCTGCCAGGGTGGGGCTGCTATAGCGGGATTAGGCCCGCCATGGCGGAGACAGTCGCAAATTAAGTCAAAAATAAACCCCAAAAACGTCTTATTATGCACTTTTCGACTTTGAGAGTTAAGGAACGACGTCAGGTGTTTTCTTGACAGTTTTCCACCATTCTTGAGGCTAAAGGTTAGGTTTTCGCTCCCCAAATCCGTTTATCGATTCATAGAACTTAGTTTCGTGGGTAATTATTATTGGGGAAGGCTTTTGAAACTGTTTGGATGGTAGGAAAAGCCTTAATTGGGATCATGGGTTTGATAGAGTTGTTGGTAATTTGGGTAATTAGATATTATTTATTGATTCCTGTGTTATATTAATTGTTTGTAGAGTAAGAACAAGCGGATCGAATACGGAAAGGGAAGAATCAAGTTTCTTTAGGGGATTCAAGCTTATTTCGAGGTAGGTGATGGTTGTGATTTCATGTTGTGTGATATATGTTTGTTCTTGCGTCATTATGATACATGTATGTGTGTGAATGTTGCATTATTGATCACACTAATCGTAAATGAGGATAGACGGATAATTGAATGCCATGAATCATGACTTGATTGTATGATTATGAGAATATACTTATAATTGTGATTCTAGCTTGTTGAATGGATCGGGTGTTGCATTCTGACACACTAATTGGGATCGGTTGACACGTACAGGCATAAATATTGGAACGGGTGTCACGATCTGACACGCTAACTTGGAACGGGTACAACGTACCAGTACACTAATAGTTTAGGTATGGGTTCCATGAGAGGACCATTGACTTGACATAATTGTGTATTTTGAGAACTGTGAAATTGATTGTTATTCATAAATGATATTAATATTGTATATGTTCGGTGTATGCATGTTATTATTATGTTGTAATGGCTTATGTATGTTACACTTAGTGGGATAGTCGTGTGATCCTACTAGTACACTGTGGTTGTGTACTGATACTGCCCTTGCTCTTTCTTTGTTGAGTACATGACATCTTCAGGCGGCTATTGAGAAACATCGTTTAGAAGATCAGTGATGAATGGTGTGTTCAAACCATTTCTTGATTCGTTTGTTATAGTCTTTATTGACGACATTTTGGTCTATTTGAAAAGTAAGGTAGAGCATGCTGACCATCTTCGTATTGTTCTGGTGTTCTAGGGAAATAAATGATGTATGCGAAATTTTCTAAGTGTGAATTTTTGTTGACTTTGGTTGCAATTTTGGGGAATGCAATTTCAAAAGAAGGAGTACTGGTAGATCCCCAAAAGATTGAGGCGGTTAAGGATTGGGTTCGCCCTAGCTCTGTGACGAAAGTTAAGATTTTGTGGGGCTCGCTAGCCACTATCGTCTATTTGTTAAGAACTTTGATTCTATTGCCACTTACTTGACAAATTTGACAAAAAAGGATATACCATTTGAATGGACTGAAAAATATAAGGAGAGCTTTGAAAAGCTCAAGACTCTCTCGACCACAACACCTATCCTAGCACTACCAGTGGAAGGTAAAGATTTTATTGTTTATTGTGATGCTTCACATTCGGGTTTGGATGTTGTGTTAATGCAGGATAAGAATGTTATAGCTTATGCATTGCGACATTTGATGGTGCATGAGAGGAATTATCCAACACATGATTTGGAGTTTGCGGCGGTAGTGTTGTTCTTAAGATCTGGCGGCATTACCTCTATGGTGTCAAGTGTGAAGTGTTTACAGATCACCGTAGCTTGCAACATGTTTTCACCCAAAAAGATCTTAATTTGAGACAGCGAAGGTGGATGGAGTTACTCAAGGATTATGATGTGACCATCTAATATCATCCGAGTAAGGTTAATTTAGTGGCAGACGCACTAAGTCGAAAAGCGGTGAGTATGGGTAGTTTGGCTTGCTTGAGTGCAACTAAGCGACCTTTGGTTAAGGAAATCTAGACCTTGGAGTCTAAATTCATGCAGTTGGGCATCTCAGAAAAAGGTGGGGTGTTAGCTAGCATTGAGGTTAGGGCCACATTCATTGAGGAGATCAAGGCCAAATAGTTTGAGGATGAAAATTTGAACGAGCTGAAGAAGAAAACTGTGATTGGTAAGACACAAGAGAACACTCTTGATGCGGAAGGTGTGCTCAGCTTTAAAGGAAGGATTTTTGTTCCTCGATTTGATGACTTGATCTAGAATTTGTTGGCAGAATCCCATGGTTTGCGATATTCCATTCATCCGGGTGTGACCAAGATGTACCAAGATTTGAAACGAATTTATTGGTGACCAGGCATGAAGTAGGACATAGCGGAGTTTGTTGATAAGTGTCAAAATTGCCAACAAGTAAAGTATTAACATCAAAGGCATGTAGGTTTGTTTCAGAGAATGCCAATTCCGGAATGGAAGTGGGAAAGGATAGCCATGGATTTTGTGGTTGGTCTTCCCAAGACTTTGGGGAAGTTTGATTCTATTTGGGTAGTGGTTGATAGATTGACTAAGTTAGCCCATTTTATTTCTGTACGAATAGATTATAATGTTGAACAATTGGCTAAGGTGTATGTGAACGAGATAGTGAGGTTGCATGTGGTACCCCTCTCTATCATCTCAGACTGCGGTACACAGTTTACCTCCAAGTTTTGGAGGAAGTTACATGATGAATTGGGCACACAACTCACTTGTAGTACAACTTTCCATCCACAGATGGACGGGCAGTCAAAGAGGAATATTCAAGTGCTAGAAGACATGTTGAGGGCATGTGTGATTGATTTTGGATGGCATTGGGATAAGTTCTTACCTTTGTATGAGTTCTCCCATAATAATAGTTATCACTCTAGCATAGATATGGCACTGGTTGAGACACTTTATGGGAGGGGATGTAGATCACCCATAGGATAGTTCGAGGCTAGAGATATGAAACCTTTGGGGGTTGATTTAGTGAAGTATGCCCAAGATAAGGTGAAGAGTATTCAATCTAAACTTTTAGCATCCCAGAGTAGACAGAAGAAGTATGCAGATCATAAGGTAAGAGACATGGCACTTCAGATTGGTGAGAATGTTCTTCTTAAGGTATCACCCATGAAAGGGGTGATGAGATTTGGCAAGAAGGGAAAATTAAGTCCGCGATACATTGGTCCCTTTGAGGTTCTTGAGTGTGTAGAGCAGTTGCTTATAGATTGGATTTACCTCCTAATCTATCTGGAGTTCATCAGGTATTCCATGTATCTATGTTGAAGAGATATCATGGTGACGGGGATTACATCATTAAGTGGAACTAAATTGTGTTAGACAAAGACCTCCAATATGAGGAGGAACCGGTTACAATTCTTGACTGTGATGTGCGTAAGTTGAGGACCAAGGAGATTAAGTCCGTGAAAGTTCAATGGAAACATCGTCCAGTTAAGGAAGTTACTTGGGAAACTGAGAAGGACATGTGAGACAAGTATCCCCAGTTGTTCGTCGATTCAGGTACTACTACATTCTTTCTCTAGCCTATTTTTCCTAAGTTTTTCACTCGTGGACGAGTGATGGGTAAATTGGTATCTATTGTAACGACCTGTTCCCGTCGTTACAGAAAAGCCAAGGAGAAAATTTTTGGGCCGAAAAACTTTTTCGTACTAACTTGGAATTTCTCAACCTAGTCCAGATCTGGACGAAACCATAGTCAGTAAAGTCTAGGGAAATATGGTAACAATTGGGGTATCTAATTATGATCCTAATCACATAGTATATAGCTAAGACGTTAAGGAACCCGTACAACTTTACAGAATTAAATTCGGGTGAGTAGAACTCTCAAAACTGATCTTAGTGTGAACGGGTAGTTTTTGAGTGTCATGGGTTAAAGGTGTGTTGTGAAATAGGGGTTTGGAACTCTTAATTCGACTTATTGGTTCTGTGCAAGCCGCTATGGCGGAAATATTCCCGCCAGGGCGGGGCCGCTGTAGCGGGATTAGGCCCCCCATGGCGGGATAGTCGTAAATTAAGTCAGAAATAAATCTCAAAAATGTCTTATTCTGCACTTTTCGACTTTGAGAGCTAAGGAATGACCCCATGTGTTATCTTGACAGTTTTCCACTATTCTTGAGGCTAAAGGTAAGGTTTTCACTCCCACAATCCGTTTTTCGACCCGTAGAACTTAGTTACATGGGTAATTATTGTGTGGGAAGGGTTTTGGAACTATTTGGATGGTGGGAAAATCCCTAATTAGGATATTGAGATCATGGGTTTGATCTAGGATTGATAGAGTTGTTGGTAATTCGGGTAATTAGATATTGTTTATTGATTATCGTGTTATATTAATTATTTATAAATCAAGAACAAGAGAAACGAATCCAGAAAGGGAAGAATCAAGTTTCTTAAGGGATTCAAGCTTATTTCGCGGTAGGTGATGGTTGTGATTTCATGTTGTGTGACATATGTTTGTTCTTGCTTCATTATGATGCATGTATGTATGCGAATGATGCATTATTGATCACACTAATCGTAAATGAGGATAGACGGATAATTGAATGCCATTAATCATGACTTAATTGTTTGATTATGAGAATATACTTGTGATTGTGATTCTGGCTTGTTGAATGGATTGAATGTTGCGTTCAGACACACTAACTGGAATCGGTTGTCACGTACCACCATAAACATTGGAAAGGGTGTCACGATCCGACACGCTAACTTGGAACGGGTACCACGTACCGGTACACTAACAGTTTGGGTATGGATTCCATGAGAGGACCATTGACTTGACATAACTGTGTATTTTGAGAATTGTGAAATTGATCATTATTCGTAAATGATATTGATATTGTATATGTTTGGTGTATGCATGTTATTATTATGTTGTAATGGCTTATGTATGTTGCACTTAGTGAGATATCCGTGTGATCCTACCAGTACACTGTGGTTGTGTACTGATACTGCACTTGCTCTTTGTTTGTTGAGTACATGGCATCTTCAGGCAGCTATTGACAGACCTCATTTAGAAGATCAGTGATTGTCATCGAATTCAAGGGTGAGCCAGTTCTTCTGGGCTGCCATGAGTTCTCTTTTCGTTTATGTCCCCATTTCAGACTTAGACTAGTACATTAGGATTATCCTATGTATAAATTGGGTTGCACCCGTTTTCTTAGACTTGTTGTGTTTTAGATGTTTTGGTACATTGACTTTTAGGTTCTAGGTATTATTCCGCATTTGTTTTGATTAGACTTTTGTTGGAGTTTATGGGAACTTTCTATTTCTTTTCCTTAGCATTTAAACCTGCTTCCATAACTTTAAATGTCTTAGTCTTGATTTAGTTGTGTAGTTCTTGGTTAGCTAATTAGTATTAATAGTTCTCCTACCAGAGGGTTAGTGTGGGTGCCAATCACGATGGTATGTGCCGTGACAACTTTTTACCCCAAAATTAAACGAAATGTATTTTTAATTTATTTTCAATAATTGTGAGTTATTTTTGACCATTTTCCTGTTAAAAAAAAATAACACCACTTGTTACTCTTATTTATCTCATTTCCCTTTTTCTCCCTACTTCATCTTCTCCCATACCCTCTCCTCCGCCCACCCCCACATCCTCACCCCCCACAATCTGTCAAATGTGAATTTTTTTTGTCTTTTATTATTTATAATTTTGTTTATTTTAATATCTAATGAACTAATTATCAAACATATTAAACTCAAAAGTTATGGCAAAAATGAAGTAAACTATTTAATTTTTAACTTCAAATGGTAACTTAACTGAAGGTTGAAAATATATAATTTTGTCTATAGGTATAATGATCAAGGGTATTGGAAAGGTCAATCAAGGGTAATTGAATAATATTAATTAATATTAACTTTATATTTATACAATAAAATAATGTTGGTGATTTAATTACGGAAAATGCTTAGCTATGTTAATGTATATGCTACTTAAATGATGGTTGAATAATTATATATATATATATAATCGACTTTTAAGGAAGGGATAAATTGTCCAATAGTAATAAATCTATCAGATGAAAGATTTATAAATGCAAGAGAAGGAAATCTTGGTATAGTAGAAGGAAATTTAGCTTATACTAAGCTTCTTTTCACCTATTATCCAAAATAAATTTCATTTCATAAATTGCTATAATTAATTTTGTAGAAGTTAAACAGGTACTCATGTATTCTTTTTCCATTTCTGAAAGGGCTCTATTGATATGATGGATAGCTATGCGATGTCTCCATGCTCTCCTTCTAATTGAATGCACATGGCTTTGTATATGCTTCATTGTATGAATATATTTACTAAATTGGCATGTATATGCTTAGCATGAATATGATTTGAATATAAACAAGATCATAATTTTTATGTTAAAACAATGTTTATTTAGCTCTTTATAGTTTATTACCATACGAGTTTTTCCTCTTTTTATTTTTGCATGGTTTCTTACCATAAATGCTGGGCTACTATGAGGGCTTTTACTCATTCTTATTAATTTTAAGTTGAGTAATTCTTTAATTTGAATTTTGAACTCAATTTTATCATCTTCATTGTAGAGCATAAGTTTAACTCTAATAATTATACTAGGGTCTTTTAAAGTTCAAATCTTAGAAACTGAAGAAGACCACAGAGAATATGCTTTAAAAGCAACCTTTGATGGAGAAATATTCAGAAAAATCCAAGGATTAAAACTAAATCTTAAAACAGAAGATTATAAGGATTTTGTTTTCTTGGGACTTAGATTGCAGAAGAGATCCAGAAGTAAATTTAGATCTTTGGTCTCAAAATATGCTTCTCTATTTCCTACTAGGAAAAGGAAGTTACACTGAGGAAGAAAAATACATAATCATGATAAATACTTTCACAGGAAAGGTAAATGACTGATTTTCTGGATTATCAGAAGACGCAGTAAAAATAATAAAAAATGATACGATAGAAGGTCTAAAAAGTTCCTTACAAGAAGGTATTTCTAACCTAAAGCAATATGTCGCAAATGAGTTCTTTGGAGGACAAGGAAGTCATAAAGAAAACAAAGAAATGATAAGAACAATTGCTAAAGAGCAGTTAGAAAAATTACAGATATGTAAAATGAGCTATATTCAGGAATATACCTGTGAATTCGAAGAATATTACTACAAAATATTTGATAGTGGGAAAGAAATGTTACCTTATCTTGAAAAATACTATCAAAAATTACCAGGCTTTTGGGCCAAGTATTTTCGAGAGGAATACGAAAAAGAAAACAAAAAAGGAGATACTCTAGGACAGAGAATAAGCTTCTTAAAAAATAGACTAGGTCAATTATGTATGTCACATAGCATACAAAGAAAATCTAAAAGAATAAATACACAAATTTATTGTTTAGATACAAATGTAGCTACTCAATGGGGTTGCAATGAAAAACCTTATAAGAAAAGAAAACTTAAAAAAGGTTTAATAAAAAGAAAGAATTTTTCTAAACAAAAATATATCCCTAGGAAAAAATATTATAAAAAGAAAAAGGGTAATAAACTATAAAGAGCTAAATAAACATTGTTTATTTGACGGATATTTTATCCCAAATAAAAACAATTTGATTAACCTTGCTAAAGGAAAAACTTATTTCACAAAATTTGACTGTAAAAGCGGATTTTGGCATATAAAATTAGCAGAAGACTCCATTCAGTTAACTGCTTTCAGTACTCCTAATGGACATTATGAGTGGTTGGTTATGCCTTTCGGGTTAAAAAATGCACCACAAATATTTCAAAGAAAAGTGGATAAAACATTTTCTAGCAATTTATGAAATGAAATTGCTTAAAATAAATGAACAGTTTGGTTATAGAGATGCTCAAAGAATTTTTAAAAAATGTGTGCTTTTCACAGCATAAAATCCGCAACCCTGTTTTTAAACAGCAAAATAATATTTTCTTCCATATTCTATTGAAAGTCTAGGATTACTAGTACTTCCTATTTCTTGTGTTTTTCCAAACTGAATTTCGTATTCGTCTGGAATTAAGGCTTGCTGAACTTCAGCTTCGACAATTCGTGCTATCCCTGCACATTCTTGATCAATTTCGATCATTCCTTTATTTTTATAGATTTTTCCATAATTTGAATTTGTAACTGTATACAAAGCCTGGTAATATATACTCATTAACTTGGATAATTCTTTTAAATCTAACTTAGCATAAATGCGGTCTAAATAACCAAATTCAAATAGTTGAGCTGCAAAGCCCGGAGATCCATTAGGAAATATTGATATTCTAGGAAATAAACTTGTTGTTCCTAAAACACCGAATGTTTCTCCACTTTCTTCTGGAATAGATTGTATACGTATCTTGTGAATGATGATTGGAATCACAGGAGATAAAGAAAGACTTACCAAGTCTAAAGAAAAAAGTAGAAATAATCTTAGGATAAAAAATTGTGTCCATAAATAAAATATTTGCTTATGATAAAATGGAAACAGATTTATTATTAGGAAATGATTTTCTACAACAATTTCAAGACTATCATCAAACATTATATATGATAAGTCTAAAAACTCCTTGTGGACATTTTATCAAAGTCCCAAGAAAACAAAATCCTTATAATCTTGAAAAAGATAATGGAAATTACAAGAGAAAGTACTTAGAAAATCTAAGAAAAATTACTTGTAAATGTCTTAATCTAGAAAAGATTAAAGAAAATTTACAAAAATCTTATGGAGAAAATCCATTAGAAAAATGGGAACAAAGTCATGAAAGTAGAAAAATGCAAATGTTATAATTGTGGCGAAGAAGGCCATAAGAGTTATGAATGTAACAAGAAAAGAGTAAAAATCTCATATATAATGTTTGATGATAGTCTTGAAATTGTTGTAGAAAATCATTTCCTAATAATAAATTTGTTTCCAGTTTATCATAAGGAAATATTTTATTTATGGACACAATTTTTGATCCTAAGATTATTTCTACTTTTTCTTTAGACTTGGTATGCCTTCTCCTATGATGTTCCACTCCTTTTATAGATATAAGGAGGGACTTATTACATAATTCTCCTTTCTTAGGAACGACCCCTAAGTTAACATTTGGATACATGTCCAAAAAGGAATTCAAATCCAACAGGGAATATTACTCCCAACAAAGTGGCAGGAGATGTCCCACTAGCACCTAGTGCCAAAAACATCTCGACGGTAAGCAAGGATATGCCGATTTCCGAGTCGAAAGACAAGGAAAAAAGCCGAGCAAATGAAGTTTCATCCTCAAAAGGAGAAAAAAGCTCATCTTCAGCCACAGCTGAAAAAACCATTTCTGAGAAATCAGAAAAATTTACTATTTCTAAATATGTTGTAAGTATAGAATATGTATGGTGTGCTTGTAAAAATTATAATATGAAATAAAGGATGGTTTATATACCTCTCTTCTTCTAACTCCTTTTATAGTCTAAAAAGAAGGTTGCGATCTTCAGCCTTAGGGAGGAACAGTAAAAAGTAGCCAAGCAGGGTGAAAAAATTGTTCATAGCCCAAAGGAGAGCTACTGCGGTAGTGATAAAGACTGTTCATCGACAAAGAGAAAGAAAGGTATAAATCTTCCATTGCATAAACTAGTTCATCTAGTTCATTCATTTTCTTCTGCTTCTTTTTCAGCAGATGTGTTGTTATTTTCTAGATTTTCTTTCTTTTTTTGTTTTTCTAGGAATTTTTGGATTAATATTTCATCCATACTTCCTCTTTTTACTGTTCCTCCCTAAGGCCGAAGATCGCAACCTTCTTTTTAGACTATAAAAGGAGTTAGAAGAAGAGAGGTATATAAACCAACCTTTTATTTCATATTATAATTTTTACAAGCACACCATACATATTCTATACTTACAACATATTTAGAAATACTTTTCCCTGGCGGAAGTGAGTGAAATGCAATATTTTGGATAATAGGTGAAAAGAAGCTTAGTATAAGCTAAATTTTCTTCTACTATACCAAGATTTCCTTCTCTTGCATTTATAAATCTAAAAGAATAAATACACAAATTTATTGTTTAGATACAAATGCAGCTACTCAATGGGGTTGCAATGAAAAACCTTATAAGAAAAGAAAACTTAAAAAAGGTTTAATAAAAAGAAAGAATTTTTCTAAAATGGAAAAAGCATACATGAGTACCTGTTTAACTTCTACAAAATTAATTATAGCAATTTATGAAATGAAATGGCTTAAAATAAATGAACAGTTTGGTTATAGAGATGCTTAAAGAATTTAAAAAAAAATGTGTGCTTTTCACAGCATAAAATTCGCAATGTTTTGTTGTTAACTTATCAGGAAATTCTACAATCTTTTTTGAGATATGTGATTGGAGTTCTATTTCATTTTTTGAAATAATCATTCCTAAGAATTCAATTTTATTTTTATTGATGCCTGCCTTTTTATGGCTTAACACTTTTAAAGTTAAAATTGCTCTTTCATGACTTTGTTCCCATTTTTCTAATGGATTTTCTCCATAAGATTTTTGTAAATTTTCTTTAATCTTGAAGGAAGAACCTAGACGGTTTCTGGAAGCATCCTTGACTTTGTTGTTCACAGTAGCAGCTTGCCAAGTGGGACAGAGGATTCATATGAATTACGTAAATCGGCATATCCTTGCTTACCATCGAGATATTATTTTGCTGTTTAAAAACAGGGTTGCGGATTTTATGCTGTGAAAAGCACACATTTCTTTTAAAATTCTTTGAGCATCTCTATAACCAACCTTAGCGTAATTTGTTTATGACTTTCTATTAAGTCTTTTAATAATTCTGAGACTTCTTTTAAGCTCATATTATTTATTTTGAAAAGTAATAATCAGAGGTACTCCTTTGCTAGTAATTCATTTATGTATTTTTGACTTACCTTTTTGTCAAAATTCTCTGTTTTTTCTATTATGTTTGTAATTTTTCTAGGAAGATTTTCTTTTATAGAAGTAATTTCTAGTCCTATCATTTTTAACCTTAGCGTAATTTGTTTATGACCGCAACCCTGTTTTTAAACGGCAAAATAATATTGGTATCAAAGTAAGGTTCTAAATAAAATGGATCTAGATTTTAATCTAGTAAAACCTATTTGGTATATAGAAAAAGAAACCTTATTTCTTTCTCAGAGTGATAATAGATAATATTTTTCTTTTTAAATCCTTTTTTAGAGGTTTAATTACCTGTAAAATCTATTTCCTACTAGGAAAAGGAAGTTACACTGAGGAAGAAAAATACATAATCATGATAAATTTCTTCCATATTCTATTGAAAGTCTAGGATTACTAGTACTTCCTATTTCTTGTGTTTTTCCAAACTGAATTTCGTATTCGTCTAGAATTAAATTCACTCATGTTTTCGTCATGTTCCCTGCTGAGCTCCAGAAGTAAATTTAGATCTTTGGTCTCAAAATATGCTTCTCTATTTCCTACTAGGAAAAGGAATTTACACTGAGGAAGAAAAATATCGTCTATATAGATGACATCTTAATATGTTCTAAGACATATGAAGAGCATTTGAAGCTAAACTCCTTGCGGACATTTTATCAAAGTCCCAAGAAAACAAAATCCTTATAATCTTGAAAAAGATAATGGAAATTACAAGAGAAAGTACTTAGAAAATCTAAGAAAAATTCCTTTAGCAAGGTTAATCAAATTGTTTTTATTTGGGATAAAATATCCGTCAAATAAACAAACATGTCCAATATGGACAATAGAACTCAGATCCTAGTTAATAGGATGTATGACAAAATGCAAACATTGGCAGAGGCCATAGGTTATTTAACATCAGAGACAACTTGATAGGCTTGACTGATCATGCAAGAAATTTGCAATATGAGCTTAATCAGCTCAGCAGTGAACATGACGAAAACATGAGTGAATTTTTGCACTTTTGTCCCTGATGAGACTTTGTTAGTAAATTTTTCTAATTTCTCAGAAATGGTTTTTTCAGCTGTGGCTGAAGATGAGCTTTTCTCTCCTTTTGAGGATGAAGCTTCATTTGCTCGGCTTTTTTCCTTGTCTTTCGACTCAGAAATCGGCATATCCTTGCTTACCGTCGAGATGTTTTTGGCACTAGGTGCTAGAAGCCTAATACAAACAGGAGCTACAACTAACCATGTAAAAGGGATTATACTTTATGGATTATCAATATACGAAGGAAAGCAATATAATTACAAAACCTTCGAAGGAAACAACTTTAGTTGTAAAAGTATGGTAGACTTACCAATACAACTTGATACAATAAGAATAACAGTCCCCTGTTATATTACAAATCACGAAAGTGATCAGGATTTAATCTTAGGAAATCTTTTCCTAAACAAACTAGAAGACTATAGTATAGGAAAACAAGGCATAGAAATATCATACAAAGGTGAAACATGTTTTATACCTAAGATATAAATGCCATTAGAAACTAAATTTAAAGTGTCAGTATTCATAGAAATAACTTTCTATGACACTAAAATAACAACTTGTTGTCAAATAGACAATGGATCTGAAGCAAGTCTAGCTATCATAGGTTTTGTCAATAAATTTAGTTTATGTTTTTCCGTTGTTTGAGTAATTTCTATTACCTTTTCGATTTCCTGATATTCATGATAGGAAATTTTATCTCTTGAAAACATTTTTTGCATTCTGCATAATAAGTTATCTTCTGTTTTAAGATTTAGTTTTAATCCTTGGATTTTTCTGAATATTTCTCCATCAAAGGTTGCTTTTAATTTTTTTTTCAGAAATATGCTTAAAAAATGGAATAGTGTTAAGCCAGAAAAAGGCAGACATCAATAAAAATGAAATTGAATTCTTAGGAATGATTATTTCAAAAAATGGAATAGAACTCCAATCACATATCTCAAAAAAGATTGTAGAATTTCTTGATAAGTTAACAACAAAACAAGAAATACAAAAATCTAGGTCAATTATGTATGTCACATAGCATACAAAGAAAAGCTAAAAGAAAGCAAAATAATATTGGTATCAGAGCAAGGTTCTACTAGTAATCCTAGACTTTCAATAGAATATGGAAGAAATTCTAGATTTATCATCATTATGATATTGTTTTATAAAATCTTTATTCTTTTTTGCTTTGTTAGCAAAATTTTTATCCTTTTTTTCTGGCTCTTGCCATTCTTCTTTAATGGATTTAGATGTTTCTCCTTCAAATTTTCCTTGGGGTCTTCCTGTTTCCCTTTTATTCATAAATACTTTTATCTCTTCTTCTGAAAGATTAAGATCTTCCATTGCATAAATTAGTTCATCTATCCATTTTTCTTTGAAATATTTGTGGTGCATTTTTTAACCCGAAAGGCATAACCAACCACTCATAATGTCCATTAGGAGTACTGAAAACAGTTAACTGAATGGAGTCTTCGGCTAATTTTATTTGCCAAAATCCGCTTTTACAGTCAAATTTTGAGAAATAAGTTTTTCCTTTAGCAAGGTTAATCAAATTGTTTTTATTTGGGATAAAATATCCGTCAAATAAACAATGTTTATTTAGCTCTTTATAGTTTATTACCATACGAGTTTTTCCTCTTTTTATTTCTGCATGGTTTCTTACCATAAATGCTGGGCTACTATGAGGGCTTTTACTCATTCTTATTAATTTTAAGTTGAGTAATTCTTTAATTTGAATTTTGAACTCAATTTTATCATCTTTATTGTAGAGCATAGGTTTAACTCTAATAATTATACTAGGGTCTTTTAAAGTTAAAATTGCTCTTTCATGACTTTGTTCCCATTTTTCTAATGGATTTTCTCCATAAGATTTTTGTAAATTTTCTTTAATCTTTTCTAGATTGGTGTGCTTGTAAAAATTATAATATGAAATAAAAGGTTGATTTATATACCTCTCTTCTTCTAACTCCTTTTATAGTCTAAAAAGAAGGTTGTGATCTTCAGCCTTGGGGAGGAACAGTAAAAAGTAGCCAAGCAGGGTGAAAAAATTGTTCATAGCCCAAAGGAGAGCTACTGCGGTAGTGATAAAGACTGTTCATCAAAAAAGAGAAAGAAAGGTATACACACAAACTTTTTATTTCAGGTTATAAAATTTACAGTCATACTATATCATGTTATATGCATCTTTAAAACATAAATAGAAATACTTAGTACCTATAGGGAAATAACATAAAAATTATGATCTTGTTTATATTCAAATCATATTCATGCTAAGCATATACAAGCATATACATGCCAATTTAGTAAATATATTTATACAATGAAGCATATACAAAGCCATGTGCATTCAATCAGAAAGAGAGCATGGAGACATCGCATAGCTATCCATCATATCAATAGAGCCCTTCCAGAAATGAAAAAAGCATACATGAGTACTTGTTTAACTTCTACAATATTAATTATAGCAATTTATGAAATGAAATTGCTTAAAATAAATGAACAGTTTGGTTATAGAGATGCTCAAAGAATTTTTAAAAAATGTGTGCTTTTCACAGCATAAAATTCGCAACCCTATTTTTTTCCCAATATATATATAGTAGAATAAAAGTAGTGGCCTAGATTTGGCTGACACTCTAAGGATAAAAAGATAAAAAGTAGTGGCTTAAAATTAGCCGACACTCTAAAGATAAGATCGAATAATACATGTCAAGTACACATTTGGGCCCCATCGTCACATGCATTATTGTCACTTATTTGACGCGTGCTTATCAGTTTTTTCATTTTTAGAGGATAGTGATAAAGTAAGCACTCACACGACAAATGTGGGAATACCCACATGGCACACACCTTTATTCACACTTTATTATATTGTCTTCATCTCGTTTGTCTTTTTGCATTCTTTGTCATTAGGTATCCAGGTTGTGCAAAGCGATAGAATCAAAGCTCATTCCAAAGTCATCATCTTCATTCGGATTTTGAGCGTCTTGGTAATATGAATGTTGTCCATAGTTTTCTTCTCTAGAACTTGGGGATCTAGTTCTATTATTAGTTGGACTATTTCTTCTCGAGCTTGTATTTATTCGGTCTGTATCTATTACCAGTCTATCTTCACTTGGATCTAGTTTTTGTGTAGTAATTACGTGTTTGTCTTGTCCTTGTTGAAAAAACTTTTCGAGAGTCTGTTTTATTATGCTTTCTATTTTATCATTTTTTTTCTTTTTGTGGAGCATAGTTTTCTTTTTTAGTGTCTCTACTGGAATAAAAGATCTGGGTAGTCGCCGTCTGGATGAAGAACTTTCTTCTTCACTTTTTGGCAAAGTGACAGCCATAAACGGATTTGAGGTATCTTTACCGGCTACCGTTTGAACTGGACTAGCCGTATCTTTATTATCCGATACGGTGGATCTTATTGCATTCGTTGGGGAATGCACACCCTTCTTATCCATTTTATCTTGAGATGGAAAATTCGGTGCTGAAATCTTTGTACCGGTGGGAGCCTTTTGAGAGGAATCTTTACCTTTAAATAATTTTACTTGCTCCATTAATTTGGCATTTTCTTGGAGTAGGGCTTCAACTTTTCCATTTAATCTTTTGAAGGCTTCTGTCATCGAGGAATAGTGGTCACAGAAAATTATTTTATCGGTGTCTTTTTGAATGTTGTATTGAGGGGTCTTTTGTGGATTTTGTCTGAGGGCTGGGGAGATATAGTAGTTTGGACAAAGTATCCCTCTTGCATAATCTAGAGCTTCAGTAAAATCGTTAAAACCTTTTAAAAGAGGAATTTTAACCCCGTTTATGGGGTCTAGTACTTCTATCCAAGTTTAAAAAATACCATTAGTTTTTCCATGTAGTACAACATAATATTTAAATTTATTCTCTCTACTTTTGTCGGTAAAATATTGACATAATGCATTTAATGAAGCTATGAAATATTTACTGTCTTTCTTATTATATGCCATCCATAAGTTGTCTACTAAACATTTCTGAGGTCTATCTAACACACATTCTGGCAATTCTCTAAATGATAAATTTGACTTTGGGTAACATATTAAATTATGCTTACCGAAGTACATGCGTTTCATCATTTCTACTGATGTTGTCTGGGGTCTAAACTTCATATTACCTAATAGAGTCTGAGTGTATGTGTCTAATGCTGAGGCTACTCCTTTGCCTTTGTCTATTGGAGCTGGACCTGTTGGTCTCATGCTGAAAATAAATGTATAGTTAGGTCATTTTTATATTTAGTCAACTTAACTGGTCTGCTAGATTGTTATCTTTTCCTTTTATATATTCAAATATAACATTTGGATAGATAGATATAGTATTCATAAAATTTAGCCATCTTCTCTTGCTACTAGCTTTTTGGTTTATTTTTTGATGAAATTTAACTATGGCTTCGCAGTCAGTCCTTACTAATATTTCATTTTTATTTAAAACATATAACTTAAAGCTATTTAGGCCATATATTATTGTTAAAACCTCTGCATCTATACTGCTCATATTTTCTTTCTCTTTATATTTTCCACTTCGATAGGCACAAATCTTTTCGTCTGTCTTATCACTGTATTTATTTGGTTTGACTTTTAATACAGCTCCCCATCCTTGGAAACTGCCATCTGTCTCAATTATTAAATAATCGATTTCTAGTGGTATACTCAGTTCTGGAATAGTTTTAACTTTTTCTTTAATTTGTTGTACTAATTTTATATCTTCTATGTTAAAAATTTTTTGCTCTTTGCTTCCTGTTTTTGAATATAATGGTTCGGCTAGTTTTCCTAAGTCTTTAATAAAGTTTCTAGCATAATTTACCAATCCTAAAAAAATTTGTAAGTATTTTGTATTATATAGTTTATCAGGTACGTCTAATACTTTTGTTGCTATATGTGGTTGTAATTTAACTTTTTTGTCTCCTAATATTACTCCTAAAAAATTTATATGGTTCTTGCATAATTCCATTTTCTTTTTACTTACTATTATTCCATTTTGTACAAATAATCTAAATGTTGTCTGTAGATGTCCTAGATGATCTTTGATGTCTTTACTGAATACTAAAATGTCATCTACATATACTAAAATAAACCTTTTATAGTCTCCAAATATAGTATCCACTTTTCTTTGAAATATTGGCGGGGCAGTTTTTAGTCCAAATGACATGGCTAGCCATTCAAAATGTCCTTCAGGACAAGTGAATGTTGTCCACTCGATACTTTCTTCATGCATTTTAACCTGCCAATATCCTAACTTACAGTCAAATTTACTAAATATCTTCTTTCCTTGGATTCGGTTGATTAATTCATTTTTATCTAGTAATTTATATGCATCTGTTCTTGTATTATCATTAAGTCTTTTGTAGTTAATTACCATTCTTGCTTTACCTCTTACTATCTCACTATGATTTCTCACCATAAATGCTGCTGATCTATGTTTTGATGTAGATCTCCGTATTACTCCTAAATTTAATAATTTTTTTATCTGTACACCGAAATCTTCTAGATCTTGGTTAGTTGCTTCAATAGCAGTTGTCTTTATTATGTATTCTGGATTTATGATATCTAATTTGTAGACTACTTTATTATTCTCCCAATATTTTAAGGGTTTTTCTCCTATTATCTCCATTTCGTCTATTATTTTTACTATATTGTCTATGTCTTTAGGACTTCTAATTGTTCCTATCTTGTCGATTCTTGTTTGAAAATTATAGAATTCACTTTCTATTTCTATCAGGGTATAATTCTTTTCCGTTATATCATATTCTTCTTCTTCTTCTTCTTCTTCTTCGTATTGTTCTTTATGTATTTGGTCTTTAACATTATGTGCCATTTTCGGGGTGAGGTTAAAGAAGAAGTTATCAGGAACACACGTTAAGAGAGAGATATGAATGGGGTAATTTTTTAAAAAAAGAGGAAAAAATATAGCCAAAACCCCAAGACAAACATGGTAGGACACATCGTGAGAGGGAGTATTGAGTAGGATTTACATCAATCTGCATATTTATTATCACTCAATCCGCATATTTATTATCAATCATTCTTCATATTTATTATCATTCCAAAACTAGTTAATTTTAGTAAATTTTTGGTATCACATATTTATTATCAATCATTTTGCATATTTATTATCATTCCAAAACTAGTTAATTTTAGTAAATTTTTGATATCAGAGCGAGAAGTTTTTGGGAAATTAATCATCTAATGAGAAGACCTCTACGAAATACACAGATATATCTAGAAACAAAAAAAAGTTAGAAAGTTTGTATCTAGAATATAAGAGACTACAAAGTAATTAGAGACTACAAGGTAATTTCACCCAACAAGAAGAACGTCTCATATTAGATCATTTAATTGATATAATAGCTAGATTAGAATATAAGTTGATTTCACAGCTAAAATCTAGATAGATATAATATATGAAAAAACACTCATTTGCTAACCAATTAAGATTAAGGTATTGGTATTTATATAGAGAAAAACATATAAAACTAGAGTGGCTAAAACTAAGAAAAGGCATTAAGCTTATATTTAAAAGTACTAGAAACAAGAGATTTAGTAGACAGACTTCGTAATCACTGAGGTTTATACTCATCAACTAGGCCAACATTAGTCAATCCAGAATTATTAAGTGCGATAAAGTGAAAGTTACATAGCATAGATAGTGATATCCAATACGCAAATAACCGTATACAAGTCCAAAATAAATATATTAGGGAACTAGCTCTTCCGCTAGGATAAGAATAGTAACTATAGATCCATTAAAACAACTAGAGTACTTAGATTTAAGAATCTACCTGAAAAGAAATATAGAATATTAAAGGAAAACACAATAATAAGATGCAACTTTAGCCAGGGAGAACATCTTCTACATTCAGAAGACAAGCAATATAGCAACACAAAAATTACTAGAAATAATAGAAATAACTCAAAGTAAACACAAAAAGATACTGAAAAATTGGAATAGAACTTTGATTTCTTAAAATTATAAGAACTAGAACTAGATAGAAAAATTCAATACTTGAATAATAAGTTTAATATAGAAAAGATACCTACAAAAGTTGAAATAGAAAAGCTAATAAAAACCATAACCGAAAAGCCTAAAGAATTAGAAATAAAAACAACTGAATTAGTTACACAAATAACAAGGAAGTAGAAATAGTAACTACTGAAATTAATGAATTAAAAAAGACATTACAAAGACTAGAGGAACAACTCCTTTCATGAATGACTTATGCCAAGATCTAGCATATATTAAAGCACTAAAATTTACAGCAATCATCCAACCAAATCCGCAAGAATTGTCTGATCACCAACTTGCAAGTAAATCAGATCAAGTAATAATCAAACAAAATAATACTACTGTTAGATTTAAATAAAAAATTAGATAAAGTAATAAAAGAAAAAGAAGCCTTAAAGGAACAACCTAAGAACTCTGAAATAGAAGAATTAATAACCCAATTAAAAAATATTGAAATCACTTCACATAGAGAAAAACCGATAACAGCTAGAAAACCTCAAAAATGGACTTTCTTTCAGGTAGAAGAACAACAGTCGAAGAAAGACCACGAGTAAGTTTTTTCTGATAATCGAATAGGACATAACCTTATATCAAGAATATTAACACGAAATAAACAAAACGATAAACAAATCCAATATTTAAACCAAGTAATAGATATAGATAAAGACCTAAAAATATTCCAACAAAATCAGTTAAATTTACTTAACCCAAAAACACTATACGCTACAAGATATTTTGCCAGAAATAATCAACTATATAGACACTATAGAGAAGAACAAATTTCAGCCATAGGGAAAGAAATAACTACTATGAATCTAGTAAATCCAGAATCCCTAAGAGGAATAACACATAACAGAATGACATTAATGCACATGGGATTAATAGTAGTAGGATTAAAAGGATTAACTAGAAAGAATCTAGGAACTAAAGTATTAATAGTAATATACGATGATAGATGGCCGGATCTAAAGAAATCCATTATAGAATTAACAAAAGTAGATATGTTAAATAATGGAGGAATATTTTACATTAGTCCAGATTTTATGATTAATCTAGCAAAATTCGGAAATCATATAAAAATAGGAATACAGACTAAAGGGTACGAAGAAATGAACAGCGGAAATAATTTACTTATGTGTGTAGGTTTCATTGGAAAAATGGCACTGAGTAGTAATACAAGGTTTAGATTAAAAGTGGAAGATGTAGTGAAAGTAATGGGAAACAAAAGCATAAAGTTAATAAAACCAATAAAAATAAATCCAGAAGAATACGCAAGATTAGAATGGAACCTAGAACAATTTAACAAAAAGAAAGTACTCACACCAGACTCTCATCTAATGTACACTAATACAAAAGGAGAAACATCTATAAGATTTACAAATTACAGCTACTCTAACAGTATATATATATATAGTAATATGATATTAGATGAGTCAAACCATTATAGAAAAATATACTTAATATTAACCTCTAGACTATGCACTAGAATAAAATGGTGATTTAATTATGAATAATACCTAAGTATATATAAGTTACTTAACTAGTAAAATCAATCATGTGTTGGTGCAAAATAATTAGAGCAAATTACATAAATTTATCTAGTTTAGGTCATGATTATTATGATTTACGGTAGTTTCAAATATTACTTCATGTGCCATATTTTGTTCTTTGGATACATGTATCTTAACTCGACAGATACATGTATCCAATAAATTTTTTAAAAATGAGATATATATTTTATTCGTTTGAATTAAATAATTGTAATCGATTTTCTTAATTAAAGGAGTAATTGGGGGGTAGTTGAATACTTTAACAGATATCAACTATATCAAATTTATAAAACCAAAATAATTGTAAACTTTATCTTCTTGGCAGTAAATGGTCTTTATTTCTTTCCTTAGTTACATGCACCTATATGTCTATAATAGTGATGTGTGTATCTTAGGGTTTTTTAAGAATGATGCGTGTATCTTAGGTTTTTTTAAGAATGATGCGTGTACCACTCATTCCCACTTCTTGAATAGATCAAAATATCATCTATGAATACAATTACGAACATATTAAGGTACTGTCTAAACACCCTATTCATCAAGTCCATAAACGTCGTTGGGGGATTAGTCAAACCAAAAGACATAACCAAAAACTCATAATGACCATATCGGGTTCTAAAAGCCATTTTTGGAATGTCTTCCTCTTTCACCCTCAATTGGTGATAACCCGACCGGAGATCAATTTTGGAGAAATAACTTGCCCCTTGAAGTTGGTCAAATAAGTCATCTATTCTTGGAAGAGGATACTTATTCTCGATGGTTATCTTGTTCAACTGCCAGTAATCAATACACATACGGAGTGAACCATCTTTCTTCCTAACAAACAACATCGGAGCACTCCACGGAGAGATACTCGGTCGGTTAAAATTTTTATCCAATAAGTCCTTTAACTGATCCTTTAACTCCTTAAGTTCCACCGGAGCCATTCTATAAGGAGGAATATAGATAGGTTGGGTATCGGAGAGGAGGTCAATCCCAAAGTCTATTTCCCTTTCGGGAGGAACATCGGGAAGATCATCGGGAAAAACACCCGAAAACTCTTTTACAACAGGGACCAACTCAAGAATAGGAGTTTCAGACTCCACATCCCTCACCCTTACTATATGGTAGACACAACCCTTCGAAATCATTTTCCTAGCTTTTAGGTAAGAAACAAATTGACCTCAGGCATAGACTTCCCTCCCTTCCACTCAAGGATAGGCTCATTTGGAAACTGAAATTTGACTACTCTAGTCCTACAATCAATAGAGGCGTAACACTAATTCAACCAATCCATACCCTAGATAACATTGAAATCTATCATGTCAAGCTCTATCAAATCAACCAAGGTAACTTTATGGTACAAGGAAACATGACATCTTCTATAAACCCTCTTAGCCACCACAGAATCACCAACAGGGGTAGAAACAGAAAAAGGCTCTAACAACACATCAGGAAGCATATCAAATCTCATAGCTACATAAGGGGTCACAAAGGACAAAGTAACCCCTGGGTCAAGTAAAGCATACACATCTATATGAAAAAATGTTAACATACCCATCACCACATCCGGGGAACTTTCTTGATCACCTCTAGTTTGGAGAGCATAGAAACAGTTTTGGTTAGTAGTATTCCCACCCGAACAACTTCGACCGGATGAAGGGTAGGGTTGAGCCCTACGACGACCATCTCCATCATTCTTAGGAACCGAAGGATAATTCTTTATTTTGTGATCCATCTTTCCACAACCAAAGCAAGCATTAGAACCTGCTAGACACTTCTCTTCATGATTTCTCCCACATTTAGCACAAATAGGTATTGAAGGCCTATTACCATCTCCATGAGGTTTTGGGTTAGACACCCTTTCATTATTAGGCCTTATAGGAGCACTATAAGAACCTTGCCTGGAGAACTTTTTCCAAAAGCTTGAACGACCCCGTCTACCGGTCCTAGAATATGAATAGTTACCATCATCCACTCTTGCTCTCTTTGCCTCTCTAATCTCTCCTTGAGCTTTTCTTCCTCAATTTGTTGGGCATGCACCATAAGGATAGAAATGTCCATGTCTTGGACAAGCATAGCGGTGCAACACTCTTTGACTACCATGTCAGACACTCTCGACACAAACTTACTCATCTTGTCCCTACGATCCGCCACAATGGAAAGAGCATACTTGGATAGTTAAGTGAACCTCAAAGCATATTCCCTTACACTCATATTTCCTTGCCTAAGGTTGATGAACTCAAGTACCTTGGCCTCTCTCATCTCTAGAGGGAAGAATCTGTCAAAGAAAGACACTTTTGAATCTTTCCCATTCTATGGGACCCGCTTCCACCAGCCTTGCCTCTTTTCACTGATTGAACCAAATTTGAGGAACCCCTTTGAGTTGGTATGCGGCTAGTTCCGCCTTCTACTGGAGTCACACCCATAATAGCTAGTACCTTTTAGACTTTGTTGATAAACTCTTGAGGGACTTCCTCAACTTTGGAGCCATAAAATTCGGGAGGGTTCATTCTTGTAAAATCTCTCACTCTTGCTGCCGCCTTAACCACATTTGGGTTCAGGGAACTACCACCTCTCTATTGGCTTGTTCCATCACGGCTTGAGCCAAAACTTGGAATGCCGACCTAAACTCCGCATTTGTTACATTCTCATTCAATGGGTCAATCGGAGCTTGAGCAGGAGCTTGGGGAGGAACCTGAGGAAGAACCTCTTGATCCACATTGCCTCCCTCCATCCTTATAGCATTCGCCCTTGTAGTAGTCATATCCTAAAAGCCATCGGGCAAAGATTAGGAGAAAGACCTATAGAGTTAAACTCCATGACACGACTTAGGTGAAGAAGTGAAGTTTCCTAACATCTAATATCCTCTCATTCATAAATGTGGCGCGCTTCACACTTATGAACAAGACTCTACTAGACGTGGTTGGAGACATCCTAGAACCATTATAAACCTTGTGCTTTGATTACCAAATTTGTCATGACCTAGGGGTACCCCCTAGATGTAACAAGGCGTATAAGACCCCGAGAGGCCTCATACAAGCCACTTAGCATATCATAACATAAAGTAATAGAAATGAGCCAAAATTTAAAACTTTTCAATACAATCAAAGTCTTTTATAAAACGAGCGGAAGTCTAACAACATTGTCTCAACCATCTAAACAACATGAATAAAGTCTTGGGTCACAACCCATACAATAGTTTAAGACATAAAAGAAAAGCATAAAACAAAGTGGTGATCATATCCTCGAACAAATGAGGACTCACCAAAACTTCACATCCTTGATCAACAACGAAGCTAGCCACGAGTGTGAGAATCAATGTCGTAGGACCCTACATTTGATAAGAATGTAGGTAAGAGTATGCGCTAGTACAAAGATGTACTAAATATGATGGCTAACATAAACAACATAAAATAAGCATTAGTCAACATAAGACATAAGACAAAAACATAATCAAGACATAATAAGCATAATAACGATAGAGGAATGCTCCCTTAAGTAACCTCACTTAACCTTAGCCAAGACTTAGGTCATTCGCCTCTAGTCAAACTTGCATCATGGAAGGCATATCTAGCAACACTCCAATCAAATCATCTTCATACCATAATTACATTATTCATACTTACTTTTAAAGACATAAGGATTCTCCTCAATGCCTAGATTATAAAGGCTAATGGGTATTCGCCTCTTGACTTACTTTTAGATCGCGGGTACTCGCCTCCACAATTACATCATATGATACGGGGATTCGCCTCCACATCATTTCATAAGGAGCATGGGTACTCGCCTCCATGTCCATTCATCATAGTAAGAACGGGGGACTCACCTCTTGTTCAATTCTAAGGAGTATGGGAATCACCCCATATCCTTACCTATGGAGGTCAAGGGTAATCACCTCTAGCCTCATCAATTACATAAGCTTTTAGTCTAGATTCATTTTAGGTGAGCAATCCTTTCAACCTAGAATCATTCATGTGAGTAAACCTTTCACATTCATTCAATCATGTTTATCAATTCATTATGGGAAGTATCTCTTCCACACCATAGCATTAACAATCAACAATTCATAGTTTAGGCTTTAATCTCAAATCACTACATCTCATGATCATCAACCATGCTTTACTCTCAAGCAATTAACATCATATTCATCATCTGTGCTTCAATCTCTAGCAATTATAATCATGATTCATCAATCCTATAAGGAGATATCTAACCCACAAAGTTTCCCTTCATGGAATCAACCCAAATCATATCAATTCTACCCTAGAATCATAGGTTTGGCATGTATATATGTAATTTCATCCTAAATACATGCAATTCTATCAATTTACTCATAAAAAATCATAATCCAACTATTTGGATCCACATTCATCATAACTCACAACATTAGAAGAAACCCTAACTAGAATTGGGGAAATTCTTCTTCAAATTGTGGAATTCTACGGGACTCCATGGGAGGAAGGATCCCATGGATGAAAAGCCATCATACCTTAGTCACAATGCCCATAAAATTTTGAAGATTGGGAGACTTGATCTTGACCTAGCTCCAATTTCTTCCTTCTTCTTCCAACTTCTAGAAAGAGAATTTTTAGAGGACTTTTTGGGTTTTTTTGGGATTTGAGAGAATGACTTGAATGAGGGGTTTGTGGGTTAAAAATATTATATAAGTGGTCTAGATTTAGGCAAAACGACACCACATTGATTTAATTAAAACCAGAAAAGACCTTTAAGTCCCTAAAATAACTGTCATGTCCCCACCGACGAGACCACGACCGACGGGATAGACCTAGGGTCCGTCCTGGCCAGTCATCGTTTGGTTAGAGACATTTGAGCCATCCACGACTCCCCCAATCACGGGTCGTGGACCCATCCATGGGGCGTGGGTCCTGGCGTGGTTCACTGTCCTACACAGTTTCCTTGGTGCTCATCCACGAGGCTCACATACGGGGAGTGGTTGTCCCTCGTGGGTGACACCTGAAACTTCTAACAATTTGCTAAGCTTTCCTCTTTAGGCTACGGGTTGTTACACCAAACTTTCTCCATAGCCTCATGTACCAATTCAGGACCTATCAAATCAACTTCACTTACTTCAAACCAACCTATAGAAGATCTAAAGCTGCTATCATATAGAGCCTCAAATGGAGCCATACCAATGCTTGAATGATAGCTATTATTGTACGCAAACTCAATCAAAGGCAAGTGATCATCCCAATTACCCTTGAAATCAATTATACATGCTCTCAACATATCTTCCAAAGTCTAAATTGTACGTTCCACTTGCCCATCGGTTTGTGGATGAAAGGTCGTACTAAGCTTAACACGAGCATGAAGACCTTTTTGGATAGATTTTCAAAACTAAGAAGTAAATTGGGTACCACAATCGGAGATAATGGACAAGGGCACTCCATGCAACCTCACCATTTCCCTCAAATACAACTTAGCATAGTCTTCCACCGAATAAGAAACTTTGACGAGAATGAAATTATCCAATTTCGTCATTTGATCTACTATAACCCAAATCGAATCATGTTGTAGTTGGGTGCGAGGCAAACTAACAATGAAGTCCATATTCAAATCTTCTCATTCCCAAGTAGGAATGCTAATTTCTTGAGATAAACCTCTCGGCTTTTGATGCCCAACTTTCACTAGTTGACAATTAAGACACTTAGCTACAAATTTCACAATATGTTTCTTCATCCCATTCAACCAATAGATCTCCCGCAAGTTACGATACATCTTGGTAGCTCCCGAGTGAAGGGAATATCGAGAACTATGGAGCTTCTGATAACCTCTACACTCTCAAGTTATCAACATTTGGAACACATAAATGACCTTGATATTGAAGCACACCATCTCCCCTTAGGAGAAAGCCTCAATAGACTTTTCAAGTACCGCTTCCTTCAATTCTACCAAAGTCGAATCAAGCCCTTGCTTGGCTTTCATATCAGTCACAAAAGATTATTCTGAACTATTGTGAACCATAACACCACCCTTGGTAGAGTCAACTAGTCAAACACCCAACTGGGAAAATCTATGAATATCTTGAGTTAACTCCTTCTTATTATCCTCTACATGAGCAACACTACCCATCCATAATCGACTAAGAGCATCTGCCACCACATTTGCCTTACCAGGGTGATCGAGAACACTCATATCATAATCTTTAGATAATTTAAGCCACCACTTATGGTGAAGATCCAAATCCTTCTGATAAACACATATTGCAAACTTTTGTGGTCGGTAAAGATATCTATCTACATGACCACCATACAAATAATGCCTCCAAATCTTAAGAGCAAACAAAAGCGCTGCTAGTTCAAGGTCATGGGTAGGATAATTCTTCTCATGAATCTTAAGTTGCCTTGAAGCATAGGAAATGACCTTCCCGTTTTGCATAACTACACATCCTAACCCAATCCTTAAGGCATCACAATAAACAACAAAACCATCAGTCCCTTGGGTAAAGTCAACACCAGAGCGGAAGTAAGTACATCCTTCAATTCTTGAAAAATATTTTCACACGCTTCAGAGCATATGAACTTAACATTCTTTTAAGTCAATGTCGTGAAAGGAGAAGCAATCAATGAGAATCCATTGACAAACCTTCTATAGTAACCGAATAAACCTAAGAAACTTCTAATATATGAAGGGGATAAAGGTCTAGGTCAACTCTTCACTGCATCTGTCTTCTTAGGATCTACCTCAATACCCTTGCTAGAAACAATATGACCAAGAAAAGCCATGGACCTTAGCCAAAACTTACATTTATTAAACTTTCCAAAAAGTTTTGGTCTTTGAGAACTTGCAACACAATACTCATATGATCGGTGTGCTCGCCCTCACTTCTTGAATATATCAATATATTATCAATGAACACAATCACAAACATATCAAGGTATTGTCTAAACACCCTATTCATAAAATCCATAAATACGGCCGGAGCGTTAGTCAAATTGAACGACATTAACAAAAACTCATAATGACTGTACCGAGTTTGAAAAGCTGTCTTCAGAATACCATCTTCCTTCACCCACAATTGGTGATAACCCGACCGAAGGTCACTCTTAGAAAAGTAGCTTGCCCCTTGAAGTTGGTCAAATAAATCATCTATCCTTGGGAAAGGATATTTGTTCTTAACGGTCAACTTGTTCAACTAACGATAATCAATAAACATAAGAGGTGAACCATCTTTCTTTCACATAAACAAAACTGGAGCACCCCATGGATAGATACTCGGTCGGATGAAACCCTTATCCAACAAGTCTTTCAATTGCTCATTTTGTTCCTTAGGTTCTGCCGGAGCCATTCGGTAAGGAGAAATAGAGATAAGTTGCGTATCTGGATAAGGTCACTATGAAGTCGATTTTCCTTTTGGGAGGAGCACTGGGTAGATCATCAAGAAATACTTTCGGGAACTCATTTACAACGAGGACCGACTCAAGAGTAGGGGTCTTGGAATTTATATCCCTCACCCTAACTAGATGGTAAAGGCAACCCTTAGAAATCATCTTTCTAGCTTTAAGAAAAAAACAAACTGACCCTTAGGCATAGAATTTCCCCTTTTCCACTCTATGATGGGTTCATTCAAAATCTGAAACTTGATTACGCGAGTTCTACAATCAATAGAAGCATAACATGAATGCAACCAATCCATACCAAGGATAACATCAAAATCTAACATATCAAGCTCTACAAGGTCAACATGAGTGACTCTATGAAACAAGGAGACGGGACACTTTCTATAGACCCTCTTAGCCATAATAGAATCACCGATGGGAGGAGAAACCGAAAAAGGATCTAACAACACATCTGGAAGAATATCAAACCTCATAACCACATATGGCGTTACGAAAAAGACAAGGTAGAACCGAGGTCAATTAAAGCATAAGCATCATGTTGGAAGACTTTCAACATAACGAAAACCACATCAGGAGAACCGTCTTGCTTATGACGAGTCTGAAGTGCATAAAATCTGTTTTGTTTCTGACTCCCACTAGGACCGGATGAAGGATTAGGTTGAGCCCGTCGGAGATTATCTCCCTCATTCTTAGAAAATGTGGGACAATCCCTTATCTTGTGGTCCATCTTACCATAACCAAAGCAAGCATTGGAACCCACAAGACATCTACCATCATGCTTCTTTCCACACTTAGCACAAGTAGGAAATGAAGATCCACTACCATCTCCTTCTTGAGGCTTAGGGTTAGACACCCTATCTTTGTTAAACTTAGGAGGAGCATTGGATGAACCTTGACCGGAGAACCTTTGTCGAAACTTAGAACGACTATGTCCATTAGACCTTGAGTGTGAGAAGTTACCATCACCGGTTTTTGCCTTTTTTACCTTTTTTTCCTCCCTAGACCTTTCCTTAAGTTTCTCCTCTTCAATTTGTTGAGCATGAACCATGAGACGATAAATGTCCATGTCATTGATAAGCATGGGGGTACGACATTCCTTGACCACTATTTCGGACACACACGAAACAAACTTACTCATCTTCGCCCTAGGATTGGCAACCATAGTGGGAGCATATCGAGACAATTGTGTGAACTTCAAGGCATATTCTATCATACTCATATTTACTTGATGGAGGTTGATGAATTCAAGCGCCTTTGCCTCCTGCATCTCAAGGGGAAAGAACCTATCAAGGAAAGCAACTTTGAAATTTTCCCAATCAAGAGGACCCGCATCTTCCATTCTCCCATTTTTCATTAGTTGAACCATATTTGAGAAACACCCTTAAGTTGATAAGCAATCAATTTTTCCTTTTCCACCGGCGTCACTCCCATGATCATCAACACCTTGTAAACCTCATCAATGAAGTCTTGAGGGTATTCCTCAACCTTAGAACCATGAAACTCTGGAAGTTTCATTCTAGTAAAGTCCCTCACTCTAGATGTCACCATACTGACATTTAGGTTCACGGGGACCATAACCTCCCTATTGACTTGGGCCATCATGGATTGATCCAACACTTGAAACACAACCTTAAACTCTCCATTAGTCACTTTTTCAGCCAAAGGGATGACCGGAACTGGAGAAGCTTCTCGTTCGATATTCTCTCCCGCATTCCTTCTTGCATATGCTCTTTGAGTTGCCATATCATGTAGAACATTGGATAAGGATTAGGAGAGATACATTATAGAGTTAAACTCTATCGCATGACTTTTAGAATGATGAAAGAAGTAGATATTCCTAAACATCTTAAGGCCTCTCATTCATAAGTGTGGTTTGCTTCACACTCATGAACAAGACTCTACTCGACGTGGCTTATGAGACTTCCTAGGACCTTTCTAAACCCTGTGCTCTGATTACTAAGTTTGTCAAAACCAAAGGTGGCCCCTAGGTGTAACATGGCGTACAAGACCCCGAGAGGACCTATACAAGCCACTTAGCATTCATCATACAAGATAATAAAAGTATAAGGTATTTAAAAGACAATTCCAACAAAAGAGTTTACAAAAAGAAGCGGAAGTCTAAAACATCGTCTCAAAGTCATCTAGTACATAAGAGGTGATCGGGACGTAACCCATACATCAAGTCCAAAAATTGAAATGAATTAACATAATGAAATAAAGGCTCGGTACTCGGAATATGAGGATTGACCAATCTTCAAGTCTATACTAAATGATCCTAGCCACAGAAGTTCAAACCTGGAGCGTCGGACCCTACTATTTGATAAGAAATGTAGGCAAGAATATGTGTTAGTACAAAAATGCACTAAGTATGAAAGTCATGCATAAAACATTTGAAAGCATGGTAAAAAGGATATTTTCATAAGATGCAATGACCAAGCTAAAACATGAGAGAAAAAAGTTAAACATCATAAGTTGTAAAAGCATGGTCAATGCAAGCTAACATCTTTAAAACATTCGTGAGATACTTCTTGAAGTAACCTAAGTTCTTTATTGTGGGAGATTTAACTTTAACTAACATGTAAAACCATATGAGCTATTAACAAGGAATCTGGTGTTTCCCACACCGAAAAGGGGTGTCCTACTTGTCAAGCTAAGATCGTGAACTTTCTAACTTACGTGGATCCACCAGCTAATGTCTATCTAGACAATTCTATGTTGGCGCATAGTTTATGGGACATTGGTAATCGCCACTTCTTCACTCTGTGCTAAGCATAACTCCCACATAATATCTATTATTCTTATTCGTCTTTTCTTTAAGGGACTTGGGTAATCGCCTCTTGTCTTTACATCATGTGACATCGATAATCGCCTCTTGTCTTTCATTAGAGGTCATGGGTAATCACCGCTTGCCTCATCCTTCGAATAACTCCTTAACTTTAATTCATTTTAGGTGAGAAAACGTTTCAATCTTAGAATTATTTTATGTGAGAAAACCTTTCACATTCATGCATGAGGTAGTTATGTGATCAATCATTTCACATCAATACGATTTAAGTGACTGGATCCTCCAATCGAGAAAACCATACTTTGAGGCACATTGTAGAAATTTCCAATACTTAACAACTCGATGGTTTGGTACTGACATTTCTTTCACGTGTACCAATCTTGTGGTTGTTCCTGTAGATTCTTTGACAAGATAGACAACATAGACCGTCGTAGACCAAGTTCACCCAAACTTAGCAATGCTATTCCACGGATATATTGAGCTAGATCACTATCGGAACTAGAAGCAAGCTTGCCCAAAGTGTTTATGCTCTCATAGTTATATTGAAAAATGAGACTGTGCATAGCAAGCAATAGTGTGGCATATTCATATTCTTGGCTACAATTATGTTTCATGGTGGATGCTCATAGTATACCTTCATTTAGTTAATTTTGTGTAGAAGCTTGTTGTGGTTAGCTAGGTTGTCAGGATAGTTTCTCTAGGTATATTCCTTCACTTTTCTTACTTGTATCTTATACAATATATCCTCTTATCCTTGGATACCATTATCGCACTTTACCTCTTCTATATTTGTTTTTAGTGTATATTCTTGTTCTATATGCTTTTTATGCTTGCTTTATCTTTGAAGCGCAATCGCTCTATGCCTGTTGAGTACCACGTGTTTGGTACTCATACTGCACTTCTGCACCATAAAAATCATAGCACGAGCTCTCGCTGTTAATGTAAACCTCATGCGAAGCATCTTTTGATTAGAGACTTTTGGTGAGCTCCTTGCTTTCATAAGTGTCCTTCTACTTCTGTTTTGGCTGCACTAGTCTTTATTTTGTGTTAAAAATGGTTCTGTATATTTGCATTTATTTAGTATTTTTGTTATGATTAGTAGCTCAAGTAACGACTGATATCGTGTCTTGGAGGTGTTTTATGTATATCTTGTTTCTCACTCCCTCTGTTACTTCTTATATTTGTTATTTGTTTTCACATTCGTCTCTCTTGCGTTATAGATCATTTCTCCTTGTTCTGGGATATGATTTTGGCTTACCCACTAGTAGGATGTTGTAGGTGTCATCATGACTTGAGATTTCAGATTGTGATAGTGAAGACGTGCTTTTTTCTGGAAAGGAGAAGATGAATAGAGAGAAAAATTAGGGTGTGGGCTAGGTTTGGAGGAAATATGAGTCGAAGAATTTGGTTTCATTATGATTTAATGGGAAAAAATGGATCAAAAATGGTTTGAGGGAACTGGCCCTTTTAACATATTTTATCAAACTGAACATGACTCGGAACTAATTCAAATTTGATAAGACGAGAATAAGATAAATCAAGTATGAGATAAATCAAGCACTTAATCAATTTAATGAGCTTCTCAACTTCAATAATATAAAATAGTTATCTTGATATAAAACCATTTTCAAATAAAAGACTAATTATACCATTAAATTGTAACTTAATTTATTATGATAAAATAATTTCCCGAATATTTATAAAGGTAGAAATTGTATACATCTATATAACATATGTAATAAAGATACAAATTTTATTTTTAAAAAGGAAAAATTTTCTTGTAATGATTTTGCAAGTACTTTTATTTTTGTAAAACAATTATTCCAACATTACTTGAAATTGAAGTAACTCAAAAATTTAATTAAATTATGGAGGATAAAAGTCAAGTGTTAACAAGCACGTGAAGTTTTTATTTTGAAAAATATTACAACATCTAAAATTATGAAGAAGTTATAGCATATGCTACTTGATCGGAATTTGTGACAAACTTCTATGTGAGTTGATCATGCTGCACCAAACAAATCTTCCACAAAAATATTGATTGTAATATTATTGTTTCCACTTTAGACATTATTGCAAAGTCAAAGGAAATAAAAAAAAATTAAAGTTATAAATTTTCCTTTCTTAAGTGACCTCTATTTCACTATTTAAGAATTCTTTTTATGAGAAAGATTAAATTTTACATAATCTTAAGTAATATGGTACATAGAATTACTTGAGATTATATTTTTATCTTTTATATTGTATATATCAACTCTTTCACCCTAAAACAGAAAACAAAATAGACATTAAATTATAAGTGACTGCGGATGTTTGGGTGGGCAGATTTCCCTTTTGAGTTCCTCTATATAATACACAAATCATGCTTTGTTTTCTTCATCCAAGTAATTTCCTACCCACTCAAACATTTGTTTTACTCTTTTATTTTCTTTGTTCTTTATAAATCATTCATCTTCCTCCTCTCCCCTCTCACACAAAATATCATTAGCTTCTTCTTCTTTTGTATGAATATTTTTTATTTTTGTAAGATTTCTTGCTTAGTACTCCATTTATTTTGTAGCTAACTAGATGTAATTCTATTTCAATCTGATATTAGTGATAACAATTAAGATATAGAAACGGTTATAGGAAGCTTCAAAATTAATAAGTCTAAAATGTTATAGCTCCTAGATTAGGCTGAGTCTCTGAATTATGAAAATGATAATTGAAATTTTCTTGAAACACTTTTATATGTTAACATGACTAATTTGGATTGCTTTCCTAAAACTTTTCCTATAGATTTTCTAGTTGCTCTCCAAGAAAACCTAAATGATCAATCTTTAGAGATCATCAACCCACAACATCCATTCCTGTTATTGCTGATCAAGCTATCATGGATCAAAATGATAACCAACAAATGCTATGATCCTTACAAATGCTATGATCCTTTCAAAAAGCTCATCATCTTAGCTAACCAAGCTTTTTTCCTCTTATACCACCAGCTGCTGAACTAGCGTATGTACCAACAGTTGTTGCAGCACCACAAGAATGAATTGATCTGCTATAACAATTCATAATGTGGGCTAATATTCATCCTAATTACATTTTGTCCATGAATACTGTGGTAATCCAAATTTTTTGAAGATAGGTACTTAATTATGTGTATCATTTTATGTAACTGTGTTTAAAGATTTGTGTTCTGTTCTTTAGATTTGAAATAGATAAAAAAATCGATAAAGATTATCTGTAAATTGAAGCAAGAGAAACTTACAGATGATTCATGAATATTGTTCAAGTAAGGTTAAAAGACAATCAAAAGTTCTCTATTTCTGAGATTTTTTCTCTTCACTATTTTTTTCATGTCATAGAAAGTTATGTTTAGTTCTAAATTTTCGTGAAAAATAATAATAGTTATATTAGTGATGGTATAGAGACATGTAATCTTTTTGCCTCGTCTTATTTATTATTTTATGAGTATATTTACATAATAGTAACGTTGATTGAACGAATCATAAAATTTGTTGATTATCTTTTTGATCCATGATAACTTGATGAGAAATTACATGAATGGGGTTTATGGGGTTGATGATCACTAAAGATTGATCATTGAGTTTTCCTGATGAGAAACTAGAAAATTCATAGGAAAAATTTCAAAAAAGCAATTCAATTTAGTCATGTCAACATCTAAAAGTCTGTCAAGAAAATTTCTATCATAATTTTGATAATTAAGAGACTCAAGCCTAATCTAGGAGGTACATTAACACTTTCAGATTTATTAATTTTGAAAGTTCTTATAATCGTGCTTATATCCCAATTATTATCACACATATTAGATTTTTATAAAATTATATTTAGTATTTGTAAAAATAAAAAGGAGTATGGAGCAAGAAAACCTCAAGAAGTAAAAAACATGGTGATGTTTTGTGTTAGAGAAGGGGGGAGAGGATGACTTATGAAGATGTCACGACCCGGGAGCACCCCCTAGTCGTAACCGGCGTACTCGACCTCGAAGAGGTCTAATACAAGCCTCTTAGCATTCATTCATCACATAGACACCAAAACCATAAGGAATTAAAAACTTTCTTCACACACGAAGATACTTTAAATAAATAGCAAGCGGAAGACTTTCTAGACTTTATACAATA
>JAJOOB010017643.1:0-22792 GCA_029582485.1 Solanum tarapatanum
GTTTGATTTAATTGTACCTCATAGCAAATTGTTGCTATTTCACCTCTCTCCTGGTGAATCTCGCTCGCCACTCTCGTTCTCTCCCTCGCCTCTCTCGTTTTTTATACAAACGCAAGTGTATAAAGTGTGTTTGTGTTTGTATAAAGCGAGGGAAAATTGTATATATACATATATTTTTGTTCCCCTCTCCCAGATCTCGCTTGCCACTCTCCCAGATCTCGCTCTCTCACTTTATACAAAAAAACGCAAATTGTATAAAATGCGTTTGTGTTTGTATAAAACGAGAGAAAATTGTATATATACATATATTTTTGTTCCCCTCTCTCCCCTCTCCCTGATCTCGCTCGCCACTCTCCCAGATCTCGCTCTCTCACTTTATACAAAAAACGCAAATTGTATAAAATACATTTGTGTTTGTATAAAGCGAGAGAAAATTGTATATATACATATATTTTTGTTCCCCTCTCTCCCCTCTCCTAGATCTCGCTCGCCACTCTCCCAAATCTCGGTCTCTCACTCGCCTCTCTCACTTTATACAATTGATCTTTTTGCATATGTATACCAAAACAGATTATACAACTGTTTTTTTTGTATATGTATAGCGAATTATACATATATATGTTTGCTATGGAGCGCAATTATGCAAACTTTGCTATAACATACAAATATGAATTTTGTATTTGCTATATGTGAAAGTTGCTCAAAATAAAACAAAATGGAGCTATGGTTTTTGGGCACTTGGGCTTTATAGTTGTGGATCACACCTCATTAATGTTTGGATTATCATATGGGCTTGAAAGTTGGGCTTCCCAAAGGCCACTTTTGTTTCAGCCCATACTACCATTGTGTTTGTAAGGAAATAGAAGTGTAGGCCTTTTTCATGTGCAAGAAAGAGAATTTACAAGAGAAAAATCATGTCGATTTTATCCAAGCGGATAATATTATGTCATATTAAAAGTATTTAGATTGAATTAGCGCAACAAGTGATATCTAACAGAATTAATAATTTTGGCAAGATGGACATGAAGATAGCATAGTAATGGCGTGAGATTCAACATAATGTTTTTGCATAATCTAAGAACTGGTTTATTATCTTTATTTATAGCATTGAAGATGCATCGTGCATAGATACACACACCAAAAAAGAAGAAGTGACCATTAGATCATGATTCATGTAAAATTTAGTTTGAGAAAAAAATTGTGAAATTTGTGAACAAAATTTCATATTAATAATTAAAACAAAAGAATAAGTTACTTATAATATAGGGAAAAAGGTCTGAAATATATCCGAATTTTGACCGAAATTGTTGTTACGATACTGAACTTTGGAAAGGACCTTTTACCCCCTGCATTATTTAATAGTGTATTTTAAAGGTATATATGTGCCCACGTGGATATCATAAATATTGCATCATTATAAATATTAATGTGTCCATGTGGGCACATATATACCATTAAAATATACTATTAAATAATGCAGAGGGTAAAATGTCCTTCATAAAATTTGGTATCATAATAGCAATTTCGGCCAAAGTTAGAGTATTTTTCAAACCCTTTTCCCTATAATATATAATGACATTCTTAATAATGCAAAATCTTTTTTTCCCAAAAAAAAATTAAGCTAATTAACGGTTAATATCATATCATGTTAATTGTTTTAAAAAAAAAACTTGGACCAAGTAAAGTTTGGGTTGACTGTTTCCACATGAATTGACATGTCTAAGTGCACCTCCCACATATTGAAGCTTAACTTAGCAACTAAGTAAAACAAACAAATAAATAAATAAATAAATAAGGAATATTACCTCACCCATTTGCTTTTTTCTTAATTTTGAAACCCAACCTAATAGTAAATATGATCTTCTAGATGGATGTTAGAGGATCTGAATAGTATATCTTATTTGGTCAATTGTTTGAAAAATAAAATATTCTTTTTGGAAAAATGGTTATTTTAAAAAGTGGAGTTATTGAAGTGTTTGATCATTTTATAATAATAAAACGTTGGTTTTTCAGAAGCATAAAAAGTAGCATTTTCCAATAATTAATTTTAAAATCTTAATTAAGCATAAATTAATATTATTATATTAATAAAAAAATTATTTAAGTTGATTAATCAAATATAACTGATTATTTTTAATAGTATTTTAAAAAAATAATTTACCTTTTTTTTCTAACTAAACAAATTTTGGAAATTCAGCTAAACATATTATGAAATCTATCATGTTGTGGTTATCTCTTCTAATTATCTCCTAATTGTCACCCAACCCTATAATTGTCATTAAGTTCAACTCTTACAAGGTTAATTTCAACACTTGACTAACTATTAAAATATTTTTTTGATCGTATAACCTCACAAATCTTAGAAGAATTTACAAAAAAATTCTCTACACCAATCGTTTGATCACATAGTAATTTTTTTTTAAAAAAAAAACAGTTTGATGGTATAATTGAACTACTTATACATACATTAATTAATTAATAATGACGTTTTGATTTATTTTTTGAACTACTTATACATACATTAATCAAAACTCAACTTAAATGTCTTTTTCTTCTAAACCGTGTTTTTGTGTCACCATTCACTCTTTGATTAGCTCACCTAAAATAACCCCCACACTATTTATAGTGAAATTACTACTTTCTTCCCTTTTGCTTTCATCAAAATTTCTTTTATTTTTCCTTTTTCAACGAATATACTTTTAGTCGCTTCGCCTAGTTATATAGACTGTCAATAAAAAAAAGATTGATATGCTTTTATGTTGATAATATTTTAAAAAGATGGAGGCATAGGATATTTTAGGTAAATTTTATATTTGAATAAGAGAAAACATAAATAATCTTATAAATTATATCACAAATTTACTTATTACCCATGTTTTTAAGTTTGATAATAATGTAATTCAAGGAAATAAATTTGTAAGATATGTTGGGCTTTAACAAAAGATATTTGTCATAGGTTTAGAATATGAAAAAAATAATGTTAGAGTCGGACGCTGCTCCCTCAATACAGTAGCAGAGACAATTTTAGTGAGAACATTGAACTCTTATAAGGGAGCGTATGTGACGCTCAATACGAAGAGCAGATCAATGAAAAGAAGAGTTGACTAGATTTTAGGTCGACAAACTTCTATAGAAAAGATGTACATGATATTTTAGGTGAATCTATATTTAAATGGTGTAAAAATGAATTTTGGGTGTAATTCAGCCCCAAATGCTAGCTTATAAGTTAATTGTGCAAGTCTATGTAAGGAGACCAATTTTCCATCTATTTTTTGAGATGGAGCGTGGACAATATAATATGGGGACCCAAACATTAGCGAACAAAGAATTGAGGTGAGCCGGCTTTGATATCACGTAATAAAATAAATATTGGGTCTAATTCAATCCCAACAACTAGCATATAAAGTGAGAATTGTTCAGGTCGAAGATCAATTGTCCCATCACTTTTCCAAAACGACTTTTTAACAAATGGGAGAAGAAAATGAACGACTTTATAAAACAAAACATAAGTTAAGTGATGTTCACATTTTAAAAACAAATTCGTGAGGTTTATTAGATCAAAGTGAACCATACATGATTTATTTCGAGCTATCGGTAATAATTTATGTAAAGGCACATGTTAGTATATATTTATACTAATTTAACATGATTAATAATTAGATTAAAAAAGAAGTTATTAATCATTATTTTCTGTGTCCAATAATAATTACTGTACTTATTATTAACTTGATATAAGCAGTAAATGATTGGGATAATTTTATCAAATCACCTTCATTAAATATAGGGAATTTATGCAAATCTCATAATGTTAAAAACTAATTACATCTTATTTCAAAACTTTTCCAAATTACAAAAATTCCTTAAATTTGGTGGAATTCTGATACATCCCAAAAATGTCTCATTACATCGTGTCATGGTTTCGAATACATCATTTAACGTCCCAATACATCACGTCTCGATTTCGGATACATCACACAATGTCCTGATACATCGCGTAAAGTGATGTATCCAAGAATACGAGAGAGTAGAGATTTTTGTAATTTTTTAAATGGTAGAGAATTTTAGAGAATATGATAATTTTTTTTTGTGTATTTAGGTAATTTTTCCTTAAATATAAGTCATATAAACATTGAAAAATGAATAGTATGTAATAGTAAGGGTAAAAAAGAGGCACGATCATAAATTATTCATTGATTTATAAACTAGATAAGTATTGTTGGTCATCCCAAATAATACCGTAGACAAATAAAGTTGGATGGAAGTATAATTTATTTATTTTTAGTTTCCCACTCGGTGTCCGGAGCCCACACTGGAGCCATGACTAAATTCGGATCGCACACTACAGGGCCCATTCGGGGATGACACTCCTAATAGGATTTTCAAATACACATTGTAGGGCCCCTTCAAGGTGACACTCCAACAAGATTTTCTCGATATCGGCTCAAACTTGAGATCTCTAATTAAAGAGTGAACGAGCTCCATCACCGCACTACAATTTGAGTATTAGGGGTGTTCACGGGTCGGTTTGATCGGTTATTGGTCAAAATCAAAACCAAACCAAACCAAATATAATATGCATTTGTCGGTTTGGTTGTTATCGATCTCGGTTCAATTTGGTTCGGTTATTAACCATACACAAAAATAAAAGAAACAGTTCATTCAAAACGTGACAATAATCAATCCAAATTAAGTTTATATATCTAAATAAAATCAGTTTATATATTATCGCTTGGATTTGATTTCTCAATTTGAATTGATTTTTATCCAAATCGTGAACACCCCGGTAAGTTTAATGTAATTAAGTATTACTACGATTTGACACGACTAAGTTTTTCCACTCCTAATTCCTCTCATTTCTACGAAATTTCCCTCTACCGCGTTTACTCACTCCACCCTTCCTTATATAACCCAACCACTACTTGAGAGTTTTTGTAAATAAAATCTCTTCTTTGAGCTTGGTTCATCTGTAAATTTCACTCTTTTAGTACAAAATTGAATCTTTACAGACAAATTATCATCTGGGGTTTAGTGATAAAGCCTTTTCCATTGTTTTTTAGTCCAAAATTGAATCTTTACGGACAAATTATCATCTAGGGTTTAGTGAAAAAGCCTTTTTCCATTGTTGTTTTAGGCCAAGATTCAATCTTTATAGAAAAAATTTCATCTGGGGTTTAGCAAAAAGAGGAAAAAATGGAGAACAATCAGTCATCTTTCTACCAATTCAGTGATAATCTTCGTTTACATACAAACAACTTAGTAAATTTGTCTTCAAATGATTCAATTTGGAGTAGCAATTATGTATCTAAAAGGCCTGAAGAAAGAAGAAACTTTGATATCAGAGTAGGTGGTATGATTAACTCTGTTAGTTCTTTAAATCCATCAAAAAATTTGAATTCAGATTACAATCTTTTTAGTAATGATGGTTGGAAGATTGCTGACATGGCGGCGGCGGCGGCAGCTGGTGGTGGCTCAGCCGTGAAAGGTGGTGGTGGGGTTGGTTTGAATGGTGGATTTAATAAAGGGGTTTACACAAACCCTATGAATTTTAACAATTTTGTGGTGAACTCAAAAGGGGTTAATAATAACAAGAGAAATGGGAAAAATGGTATTTTTCAGGATGATTATGGATTTGTGAATAAATTTGGAAAGAAAAATAACAAGATTAATAGAGAGAGTAATAAGGATTTGGGTGCTAATAATAATAGTAGTGAGAATAAGAAGTTCAAGACTTTGCCAGCATCAGAATCTTTACCAAAAAATGAAACTGTTGGTGGATATATTTTTGTTTGCAACAATGATACTATGCATGAAAATCTCAAAAGGGAGCTCTTTGGTGAGTTTTCTCATTCTTTTGACCGCATTATTTCGTTGTTGTTACCACCCTTGCATTATTTTGTTGTTATTGCCCTATACTATACTGCTCTCATTATTAATTGACATGTTTTCCTTACTGCCGTATTTCCTTTTTTATAACTACTTTGATTTGCTGCACTTGAGTCGAGGGTCTTTCAGCAACTGCCATTGTTGCCCTATACTATACTGCTTTCCGTATTAATTGACATGTTTTCTCTACTGCCGTATTTCCTTTTTTCATAACTACTTTGATATTTGTTGCACCTTAGCCGAGGGTCTTTAAGAAACTGCATCTCTGTAGGGGTAAGGTTTGCACACACTACTCCACTTGTGAGATTACTAAGGATATATTCTTGTTGTTGTTTTGAGCTTTTACAGTCGTACCTCTTTATTAACAGTTTTCCTTTTACTATAACTGTCAAGTTATCTTTGGGACTGACTTTTTATACCATGTCATATTATATATTCTGTATAACAAGCTTTTGCTATAGTAGCCAAAAAATATTAAGACGAACATGCAGTTATAGAGAGGTTTGACTGTATTTCTAGATTGTTCTTAATTGTTATAATCAGTTGAACTTTGATGTTGTTGGTTAAAGACTTAAAGTAGTGGTTTTTGTAAATGACTGCAATTAAGTTATGTTAATTGGATACTTTGCTTGATTTAGTAAATGGACCTACATAGAATAGAATGGAGTGATTAATATAGCCGATCTCAACTGTTTTGGAATTGGTAATGGAACATAGGAGTTTTTGTGATGCGTTGTTCCAATAGGAGAACATACAATTGTTTCATATAAGAGAAATTTGCATAAACTCGGTATTCAGTAATATGAGTTCCACAGCTGTAGATGTGGATAAGAATAGTTAAACTAAGATGAATCTCCGAATACTATAAATGGTATGGATATATGGGATTATATAGTCAACGTCAACTAATTTGAGATTAAGGTGTAGTTGATCGATTTGTTGTCATTGCACAGAGCATTCTAGTTATTCTTCAACTCTCACAACGAAAGAATAAGTAAAATTGGCATTTTTCTGATATCTGATCGTGTTATATTTCAGGTTTGCCACCTCGTTACAGGGATTCAGTTCGCCAAATAACACCCGGGTTGCCTCTTTTCCTCTACAACTACTCGACTCACCAGCTTCACGGAATTTTTGAGGTTTGTTTCTCTATTTTTCCATGCCGTAAATCTCTCAATTTCATTGGGATTAGGATCTATTCCTCTTGTTTTTTGTCTGGTAATTTAACTCAATACATGGATTGGTTTTGTAGGCTGCAAGCTTCGGTGGGTCTAACATTGATCCTACAGCTTGGGAGGACAAGAAGAACGGTGGTGAATCGCGCTTTCCTGCTCAGGTAAGACAAGTTTAAGAAAGCTGTTAGTTTCTGTGCAGAATTTCCTTCAGATATTTGAATGCCATCGTAAGGATTAACAATATCCCGTCACCTAAAAAAAGGGGCAGCCTCTCATGAAGGGCCGCATCTGAGGGGTATGTGATGTAGCCCTGACGCAAGAATCAGTAACTCGAACCCATGACTGGATTTTACCGTTGCTCCAAGGCTGCCCCTTCTAATAATATCTCGTTGCATATCATATTTATTTCATTTACTAGATTACAAATGAACATGTATCTAATCTAACTGGAAAAAAAATTCAAATCAAACTGAATGAGGTTCCTGTTTGTTGATTGAGACTTACTACATTGGTCTCAAAATAAATCGAAACTTATCATATTTATTTCATTTACGCGTATAGGTGCGTGTTGTGACAAGGAAAATTTGTGAACCACTTGAAGAGGACTCATTCAGGCCAATTCTTCACCATTACGACGGTCCTAAGTTTCGCCTTGAACTAAACATTCCAGAGGTGATTATTATCTCCTTGAAAAGAAAAAAAAATTGAACAAGAGATTGTATACTATGTTGCTTGGACCCTCCAAAAATGTTGCCGCACCCGGGTCATATCCTCCTAAAAATGCACAGTTTTTGGAGGATCCGACACACCTGACAATATTTTTCGAGACTCCGAGCAACATAGTACTAGGCCATTTATATATATTATAGTGTGCATATTAGACATTTTTTTTAACATGAAAATTATGTTTTTGGTTTTGCAGGCCCTCTCTCTGCTGGACATTTTTGCAGAGAAAAATATACTGAATAGTTTGTTAAATTGAAAAGTTTATTGTACATAGGCAATATATGTGATATATAGACAATATATAGCTCTTTTTAATTTGCAGATTAATGACTATTTTGTAATTCAACAGGTTTTGTTATTGTTACATATAATAAAAGTAATGATTAGTTAAATTTTGTTTAAAGTTTGTGCTCTGGATGTGTTTCTCTTTTTCTCTTTTTGCTTGAGATTAAATTCATTATTAGGCATTATTGTTTAGTTGGAACAAACTCCAAAGTAAAATTGGAAAATTCCCCAAAGTCTTTTTTTTGTTTTTCACCCGGTGTTCGGAGTTCACATTGGAGCTCCGACTAAATTTGGATTGCGCTCTACAGGGCCCATTCGGGGGTGACGCTCCTAACAAGATTTTCTCCATACCCAGGGCTCGAACCCGAAACCTCTGGTTAAGGATGAAACACTCCCATCAGTGCACCACAATTCATGTTGGTAAATGCCCCAAAATCTTAGTTCAAAGCGCAATGCGTGATGTGTGGATTAAATATTTCTCATGTTTCTAGAAGGAGTATTCAAAGAAAGTAGTTGGAAAGTAGCTCCTCTTTGTTAATTGTGTGTCTACTAGTACAAGTCAATAGTTACGTCTCAATTTCAAGTAGGTAAGACTTTAATTTTTTTTCATAACAGGAAATTAAGAAGAGGGAACAACCTACTAAACTACCCTTTGTCATTTTAAAGCGAAGGACATTAATTATTTTTTTATCAGTCTATTTCAAAAAGAATGATACATTTAAAATTTCTAAACAATTATTTAAATTGACCCTCATAGTTTAGTATAAAAAAAGAGGTTTTATAGTTTAGTATAACTTTACGACATATCTCAAACATAAGTTTCAAAAATTATTTATTTCTTTATTACCTGCATCAGTTATCTACATCAAATCAAATAATTTAACCTTGTAAGTGCAAAATTTTAAGTGAGAATGCATATCACTTTAACCATAGTTTATGACAAATATGTGTATAAAAAACTTTTTTCTTAAAATTAAAGTATATGTGTATAAAAGACAAATGTCTAGCATTCATTAATTTAAAATAAACATCGAATGCGAATAAATATTAATCCTTTCATGTAAATATAATAACATTTCTACAAACAACTAGGGTCCATAGCTCAGTGGTAGAGCATTTGACTGCAGATCAAGAGGTCACCGGTTCGAACCCGGTTGGGCCCTTTTTAATTCTTTCTATTTTGATCTGTCTTAGTTTCTTAATTCTAAAAAGACAACTTATCAAGTTATAGATAAATTTTTTATACTTATGAAATGAATTTTATATACAAATATAACTTTTGACAAAAAAATTGATAAGTTATATCGAAACTATAAGTTGAATTGTAGCTCCGCCCCTATCAATAAATCTTTGATTCCTTAAACTTCACCTTTTTCCTCTATTGAAATTTGAAACTATAGAAAAGTTTCTCAAATTTAACAAAATGTACAAGTTGGGTTGGCTAGTGGGCTTTACTAGAAAGTGGCCCAGTTAGAACTTCATTATTTTGGACCGTCTACTTTATTATTTGGGATCTTAGCATTTTTAGCTGATCGTAAAAAATATTTTTACATTAATAATGTAAAGATTGGATTTTGTCATTGTAGAAAAGTCAACGGGGAAGAATTTTTGGTCGGAAACTTTTTTGTAGTAACTTGAAATTTCTCAACCCAATCCAGATTTGGACGAAATCGGAATCTTTAAAGTCTAGAGAAATCTGGTAGCAATTGGGTGATCTAATTATGTTTTTGATTACATGAGTAGTTAGATAAGTCGTTAAGAAATTCGTACGACTTTACGAAATTGAATTCAGGCGAGTAGAACTCCCGAAATTGATCTTAGTGTGAACGGGTATTTTCTGAGTGTCGTTGGTGGAAGCTGTGTTGTGAAATAGGGGTCTTGGAATTATTAAAATAGCTCACTGTTTCGTGCATGCCGCTTTGGCGGTGCTTTTTGTCGTTTGGCGGGGTCGCTGTAGCGGGGTGAGGACCGTTGGCGGGCCCGACTTGACTTAATGTCGTAAATAAACCCCAAAACCTCTTTATTATGCACTTTTTGGCTTTTAGAGCTAAGGAACAAACCCTAGGCGATTCTTGATAGTTTTTCACCATTCTTAAGGCTAAATGTAAGATTTTAACCCCCGAATCTATTTTTCGATCCGTAGAACGTAATCTAATGGGTAATTATCGATGGGGAACGGTTTTTGATTTAGAAATTATGGTGGAAAAAGCCCTAATTTGGATAGTTGGGATCATGGGTATGATCTAGGGTTGTTAGAATTGTTAGTAATCCGGGTAATTAATGACTATTTATTGATTTCCGTATTATATTGATTGTTTGTAGACCAAGAACAAGCGGAACGAATCCGAAAAAGGGAAGGATCAAGTTTCTTAGGGTTTCAAGCTTGTTTCGAGGTAGGTGATGGTTGTGATTCTATGATTGTGTGATGTATGTTCGTTCTTGCTTCATTATGATGCATGTTTGTATGTGAATGTTGCATTATTAATCACATTAATCGTAAATGAGGATAAATGAATGATGAATGTCATGAATCATGACTTGATTGTATGATTATGAGAATGTACTTTGTGATTGTGATTGTGGCTTGTTGAATGGATCGGGTGTTGCGTTCCAACACACTAACTTGGATCGGTTGCCACGTTCCGACATAATTATGAGATCGGTTGCCACGTTCCAGCATAATCATTGGATCGGGTACCACGTTCCGATATGCTAACTCTTTGGGTTTGGGTTCCATGAGAAGACTAACGACTTATCATAATTGGGTATCTTGAGAAATGTGAAGTTGTTCGTTGTTCGTAAATGTTGATAATATTGTATATGTTCGATATATGCATGTGATTATATTGTTGTATTGACTTATGTATGTTACACTTAGTGGGATAGCCGTGTGATCCTACCAGTACACTATGGTTGTGTACTGATTCTGCACTTTCTCTTTCTTGTTGAGTACATGGCATCTTCAGGCGGCTATTGACAGACCTCGTTTAGAAGATCAATGATCGCCGATCGAATTCAAGGGTGAGCCAGTTCTTCCAGGCTGCTATGAGTTCTCCTTTCGTCTATGTCTACATTTTGTACTTAGATTTTCTAGTTAGTTAATAGTTCGTTAGTTGGGGTTGTGACCCTTCTTGTTTAGACTTTGGTTCATTGTGAGATGTTTTGGTATATTGACTTTCAGGTTCTATGTGTATTTTTTCGCATTGTTTAGTTGTTAGATCTTTTGGAAGTTTATGGGAACTTCAGTTTTTTGCTATTTAACTTGCTTCCATAACTTAAATGCTTAGTTTTTGGTTTAGTTACTTGATTTGGGTTGTAGTAGTGGTTCTCCTACTGGAGGGGTAGTGTGGGTGTCAATCACGATGGTCTGGGTCGTGACAAAGTTGGTATCAGAGTCTAGGTTCATTGATCTCGATATACCAAAATGAGTCTAGTAAAGTCTTGTGGAACGATATGGGGACGCCTTTACTTTTCTTCGAGAGTCTATATGACTTTAGGAAATCTGTTTGTTTTCTCTTTTCTCCTTTCATGCTATGACTTGATTCCAATTGGTATCTGGTGATTCAAATTGGTATCTAACCTCCTTCACTCTTCTGTCCATAAATGATTAATACTAGATTCAACGGCCTCAAGCCCGTAGCTCCCGTCAATGTTCCAGCTGAGGAATTTGCAGTGAGAAGTCGTGGTCGAGGCAGGAGTAAAGAAAGAGCTAGGGGTAGAGGCCAAGGAAGAATGGCGCCTACTAGAGATGGGGTACCAGTCGGAAATGCTCCTCAAAATGAGGCCCCTTCTGTGCATCATGAAGAGATAGAAAAAGATATTGAGGTTGAAAATGTCGAGGAGGTTGGACAAGAGGAAGAGATGCAGACTGAGACTACTGGTGTTCCTCCCATCGACCCAGTGTTAGCTCAACAAATCATGTCATTCCTGAAAGGTTTGGTTGGTCCTGGAGTGCTTCCTTCTGCTCAAACAACTCAGGCTCCTACTAATCCCTCTATTGCTAGCACTGCGCCTAAGGTGGGTGGGACTGGAGGTAATAATGCGTTTTTCCTTCCTTTGTTGGGTTCTGTTATGACTGGTAATGAGCATGAAATGTTGACTAAGTTTTTGAAGCTAAAGCCTCATGTATTTCTTGGTTTCGAGAGTGAGGATGCTTATGAGTTTATTTTAGACTGCTATGAGAGGCTTCATAAGTTGGGAATTGTCCATCAGCATGGGGATGAGTTTGTGACTTTTAAACTTCAAGGTGAGGCTAAGCAGTGGTGGAGAGCTTATATGAAATGTAGATCTTCAACTTTACCTATACTTGGATCCAATTTCATGCTCTATTTTTAGAGAAATATGTGCCTAGAACTTTGAGGGATCGCAAGAAGGATGAGTTCATGGCTTTGGAGCAAGATGATATGTCTGTGGCCGCTTATGAGGACAAGTTCCATGCTTTGTCTAGATATGCTACTCAATTGGTGACTACGGAGGAGGAGAGAATCAGTTTATTTATTAGGGGACTGAACTCTGAGTTGCATGTATTATCTGTTCATATGACCTCTGCAAGAAGGAGCTCTAATGAGGTAATTGTCTTTGTGAAAAAAGTAGAAGGGGTGAGGCGAGACGGTCAAGCTAAGGCATTGGTTAAAGGGGCCTAGAACTCGGGTAACTTTCAAGGTTCTTACTCCAGGGTGTCCGGAAGGCCAACGCTTGCAGCCAAGCTAATTCAGTCCGTTATGCTGCCTCTACAAGTAACTACTCATGAACTCCACATCATAATTTGATTCAGGATAGCCAGGGAGTCGCTCCTTCGACGGGCGGCAGACCAACTTTTGATCGGACTTGCTACAATTGTGGAGAACCTGGGCATATGAGGAGAGATTGTCCCCACCCACGAGTGTTAGATTCCTCGCAGCAGCAGACTAAAGCAGTGGTACCCGCGGGAAATGGTAACAATGGTAGAAGACGTCCACAAGATGGGCGAGAAGGTAATCAGCGAGGCCGTAGAGGTAGAGGAAATGGTAACACTGGCTGGGATAACGTGCAACCAAGCAGAGAATTAGCTCTTCAAGATGATATGGGTCAATGCTATGCCTTTTCGGGCAAGAATGAGGCTGAGGCGTCTGATGCGGTGATCACATGTACTATTTTTGTCTGTAACCGGATGGCTAATGTGTTATTTGATCCGAGTTCTACTTATTCATATGTATCTGTGCGATTTGCCTCAAATTTTGCTATGATTTGTGATATACTTGATGCCCCCATCCATGTTTCTACCCCAGTTGGAAAGTCTGTCATAGTCACCCATGTCTATCGTGCTTGTCCTATTTTATTTATGGGTTTTCATACTTGGGCTGATTTGGTGATATTGAATATGACTGACTTTGACATAATATTAGGCAAGACTTGGTTGCCCCCTATTATGTTGTGCTTAATTGTAATACTAAGTCTGTAACTCTAGAAATTTCGAGTAGGGAAAAATTAGAGTGGGAATGGGTGTACAAGCCTAAGCAAGCTAAGGTCATATTCTCCATTCGGGATAGAAAATTGGTAGGGCAGGGTTGTTTGACTTATTTGGCTCATATTAGGGATGTTGAGGTTGAGACTCCATCTATTGAGTCTATTCATGTGGTGTCAGAATTTAGAAAAATGTTTCCTAATGACTTGTCTAATATGCCTCCGGATAGGGATATAGACTTCTGCATTGATGGTTTAGAGCCTGGTACGTGTCCCATTTCTATCCCTCCATATCGCATGGCTCTGGCAAAGTTAAGAGAGCTTAAGTCTCAAATCCAAGAGCCTCTTGATAAGAGATTTATTCATCCTAGTGCTTCCCCATGGGGTGCTCCAGTTTTGTTTGTTAAGAAAAATGATGGTAGTATGATAATGTGTATAGATTACCGGCAATTGAATAGGGTCACTATTCGAAACAAGTATCATTTACCTTGAATAAATGATCTTTTTGACCAATTGCAAGGTGCATCAGTTTTCTCTAAGATTGATTTAAGGTCTGGCTACCATCAGTTGCAAATTAATCCTGAGGATGTGCCAAGATGACGTTTAGAACCCGCTATGGGCACTATGAATTTCTGGTTATGTCTTTTGGTTTGACTAATGCGCATGCAGCTTTCATGAGTTTGATGAATGAGGTGTTCAAACTATTTCTTGATTCATTTGTCATAGTCTTTATTGATGATATCTTGGTCTATTCGAAAAGTGAGGAAGAGCATGCTGACCATCTTCGTATTGTTCTGGGTGTTCTTGACAAACAAAAGTTATATGCAAAATTCTCCAAGTGTGAATTTTGGTTGACTTCGGTTGCATTTTTGGGGCATTTAGTTTCAAAAGAAGGGGTAATGGTAGATCCTCAAAAAATTGAGGCGGTTAAGAATTGGGTTCGGCCTAGTTCTGTGACGAAAGTTAGGAGTTTTGTGGGGCTCGTTAGCTATTATCGTTGATTTGTGAAGGACTTTGCTTCTATTGCCACTCACTTGACAAATTTGACAAAAAAGGAGATACTATTTTAATGGACTGAAAAATATGAGGAGAGCTTCCCAAAGCTCAAGACTCTTTTGACCACCTCACCCATCCTAGCATTACCGGTTGAAGGTAAAGATTTTATTGTTTATTATGATGCTTCACATTCTGACTTAGGTGTTGTGTTGATGCATAATAAGAATTTTATAGCTTATGCTTCGCATCAATTGAAGGTACATGAGAGGAATTATCCAACACATGATTTGGAGTTGGCAGTGGTAGTGTTTGCTCTTAAGATCGGACGACATTACCTCTATGGTGTTAAGTGTGAAGTGTTTACTGATCATCGTAGTTTGCAACACGTGTTTACTCAAAAGGATCTGAATTTGAGACATAGAAGGTGGATGAAGTTACTCAAGGATTATGATGTGACCATTCAATACCATTCGGGCAAGACTAATGTGGTGGCAGATGCTTTGATTTGAAAAGCGGTGAGTATGTGTAGTTTAGCTTGCTTGAGCGTATCCAAGCGACCCTTAGCTAAGGAAATTCAGACCTTGGAATCTAAATTCATGCAATTGGGCATCTCAGAAAAAGGTGGGGGTATTAGCTAGCATTGAAGTGAGTGCCACATTCATTGAAGAGATCAAGGCCAAGCAATTTGAGGATGAAAATTTGAATGAACTTAAGAAGAAGACTGCGATTGGTAAGGCACAAGAGACCACTCTTGATGCGGAAGGTGTGCTCAGTTTTAAAGGAAGGATTTGTGTTCCTCGAGTTGATGACTTGATTCAGAAATTGTTGGTAGAGTCACATGGTTCACAATATTCTATTCATCCGGGCGTGACCAAGAAGTACCGAGATTTGAAGCGAATTTATTGGTGGTCGGGTATGAAGAAGGATATAGCAGAATTTGTGGCTAAGTATCAGAATTATCAACAAGTGAAGTATGGACACCAAAGGTCAGCAGGTTTGCTTCAAAGAATGTAAATTCCGGAATGGAAGTAGAAAAGGATAATCATGGATTTTGTGGTTGGTCTTCCCAAGACTTTGGGGAAATTTGATTCTATTTGGGTAGTGGTTAATAGATTGACTAAGTCAGCCCATTTTATTCCGGTAAGAATAGATTATAATGCTGAACAATTGGCTAAAGTTTATGTGAAGAAGATAGTGAGGTTGTATGGGGTGCCTCTTTCTATCATCTCAGATCGTGGTACACAGTTTACCTCCAAGTTTTAGAGGAAATTACATGATGAATTTGGCACACAACTCACTTTTAGTACAACATTTCATCCGCAGACGGACGGACAGTCAGAGAGGACTATTCAAGTGTTAGAAGATATGTTGAGGGCATGTGTGATTGATTTTGGAGGACATTGGAATAAGTTCATACCTTTGTGTGAGTTCTCTTATAATAATATTTATCACTCCAGCATAGATATGACACCGTTTGAGGCACTTTATGAGAAGGGATGTAGATCACCCATATGTTGGTTTGAGGCTGGAGATGTGAAACCTCTTTGGGGGTTGATTTAGTGAAGGATGTTCAAGATAAGGTGAGGAGTATTCAAGCTAAGCTTTTAGCAGCCCAGAATAGACACAAGAAGTATGTAGATCATAAGGTAAGAGACATGGCGTTTCAGACCAGTGAGAATGTTCTTTTTAAGGTATCACCCATGAAAGGGGTGATGAGATTTGGCAAGAAAGGTAAGCTAAGTCCGCGATACATTGGTCCCTTTGAGGTTCTTGAATGTGTAGGACCGGTAGCGTATAAATTGGCTTTACCTCCTAATTTATCGGGAGTTCAACGGTATTTCATGTGTCCATGTTGAAGAGGTATCATGGTGACGGAGATTATATCATTAAGTGACACTCAATTGTGTTAGACAAAAACCTCTAATATGAGGAGGAACCAGTTGCAATTCTTGATCGTGATGTGCGTAAGCTGAGGACCAAAGAGATTAAGTCCGTGAAAGTTCAATGGAAACATCGTCCAGTTGACGAAGCTACATGGGAAACCGGGAGGGACATGCGAGACAAGTATCCCCAATTGTTCGTCGTTTCAAGTACTACTTCATTCCTTATTTATCCTGTTTTTCCTAAGTTGTCACTCGGGGACGAATGATAGGTAAATTGGTATCTATTGTAACGACCGAGTTTCGTCGTTATAGAAAAGCCAACGGGAAATAATTTTGGGTCAAAAAACTTTTTCGTAGTAACTTGAAATTTCTCAACACAGTCCAAATTTGGATGAAATCGGAGTCTTTAAAGTCTATAGAAATCTGGTAGCAATTGGGTGATCTAATTATGTTTTTGATTACATGAGTAGTTAGATAAGTCATTAAGGAATCCGTACGACGTTACAAAATTGAATTCGAGCGAGTAGAACTCCCGAAATTGATCTTAGCGTGAACGGGTATTTTCTGAGTATCGTTGGTGGAAGTTGTGTTGTGAAATGAGGGTCTTGGAATTATTAAAATAGCTCACTGTTTTGTGCAAGCCGCTTTGGCGGGGTCGCTGTAGCGGGGTGAAGACCGTTGTGGCGGGCCCGACTTGCCTTAATGTCGTAAATAAACCCCAAAACCTCTTTATTCTGCACTTTTTGGATTTTAGAGCTAAGGAACAAACCCTAGGCGATTCTTGATAGTTTTCCACCATTCTTAAGGCTAAATGTAAGATTTTAACTCCCGAATCTGTTTTTCGATCCGTAGAACGTAATCTAATGGGTAATTATCGATGGGGAACGGTTTTTGATTTAGAAATTATGGTGGAAAAAGCCCTAATTTGGATAGTTGGAATCATGGGTATGATCTAGGGTTGTTAGAATTGTTAGTAATCCGGGTAATTAATGACTATTTATTGATTCCCGTATTATATTGATTGTTTGTAGACCAAGAACAAGCGGAACGAATCCGAAAAAGGGAAGGATCAAGTTTCTTAGGGTTTCAAGCTTGTTTCGAGGTAGGTGATGGTTGTGATTCTATGATTGTGTGATGTATGTTCGTTCTTGCTTCATTATGATACATGTTTGTATGTGAATGTTGCATTATTAATCACATTAATCGTAAATGAGGATAAATGAATGATGAATGTCATGAATCATGACTTGATTGTATGATTATGAGAATGTACTTTGTGATTGTGATTGTGGCTTGTTGAATGGATCGGGTGTTGCGTTCCAACACACTAACTTGGATCGGTTGCCACGTTCCGGCATAATCATTGGATCGAGCACCACGTTCCGGTATGCTAACTCTTTGGGTTTGGGTTCCATGAGAGGACCAATGACTTGTCATAATTGTGTATCTTGAGAAATGCGAAGTTGTTCGTTGTTCGTAAATGTTGATAATACTGTATATGTTCGATATATGCATGTGATTATATTGTTGTATTGACTTATGTATGTTACACTTAGTGGGGTAGCCAAGTCATCCTACCAGTACACTGTGGTTGTGTACTGATTCTGCACTTTCTCTTTCTTGTTGAGTACAGGGCATCTTCAGGCAGCTATTGACAGACCTCGTTTAGAAGATCAGTGATCGCCGATCGAATTCAAGGGTGAGCCAGTTCTTTCAGGCTGCTATGAGTTTTCCTTTCGTCTATGTCTACATTTCGGACTTAGACTTTCTAGTTAGTTAATAATTCATTAGTTGGAGTTGTGACCCTTCTTGTTTAGACTTTGGTTCATTGTTAGATATTTTGGTACATTGATTTTCAGATTCTAGGTGTATTTTTCCGCATTGTTTAGTTGTTAGATCTTTTGGAAGTTTATGGGAACTTCAGTCTTTAGCTATTTAACTTGCTTCCGTAACTTAAATGCTTAGTTTTTGGTTTGGATTGTAGTAGTGGTTCTCCCGCCGGAGGGATAGTGTGAGTGTCAATCACGATGGTCTGGATCGTGACATATAATTATTATTGATGTATACTCAATATATAATAAAGTATACAATTAGTATGATAAAATTATACCTTCTATTTTTTCCAGTAGTTTCAGAAAAATAATCAAGGAAAACAAATGTACCTTCAATTACCTTTTTTTTTGTTGTGTTTAAATCACCTATATTTGAAATCCACTCGCTCTATTAATTTGAGTTAGCGTTACATAAACCCAATAAAAAAATAAAGTGTTCTCTACTAAGAAATTTTCCACCCAAATATACTCATATATGCTTCATTTTAACAAGAAAATAAAAAACGTTTCATTTTCTATTTCTTTCTTTTGAGTTTAATTTCTTCAAAGCGTCCACTTCTTTTATATTAGTAAAATATAAAATTTGTAAACTTAAAAATAACGGATATGTGAAGACAACTTAATAGTATTAAAAGAGTAATACTATTCATGTATCATGTAATATAACTTAAACATCTTGAAATACTATCAGTATGTTTTGACTGATTATACTAGTTATATATTGTACTTTTAAGTTATAAAATTAGAATTACTTTAAGCAATTATCAATTTTATCTTCACTTAATGGTATGATTTAGTTTAAATATATGATCAGCCGTTAATGATTTTGTTTTTACTTCAAATCAAATAAAATTATTTGAGTCCCACTTTTTGACTTTGTTCTTCACATGTAGTTGTTTTTATTGGAATATATATGTATACACTCCCCCTAGAACTAATTAAATGCCATGTCAGGACACGTTTGAAATGAATGCCACGTCAGGACACGTTTGAAATGTCGTTAAAATCAGAATTTTATTATAAGAATTCTTTTAAAAAAAATATTAGAATATTTTTTACTATTTGAATACGTAACTTAATGGAGGACTCAAAATTTCTAAGTCGTGGAATATTTGATTGTCTTTATTTTCAAAGTTACTTCTATTGGATGCTCAATCAATATCTTTATATATATATTAAAAATTTATATCTGATATATAGTATAATTTTTCGATGAATCTAATCTCCTCATGTGTTTTTAGCTCTACCCCTAATAATTAGGGCCTAATTACAACTACATGTTCCCAACTAGACAACTACAAACGATATACTCATTTTTAATCCTTTTCTCAAATACGTGTAAAGAACTTTTAGAAAATGTCTTGACATATTTTAATTTGTTATAGCATGTCAATTTATTATTATGATATTCTAAATTTACTCTTTTATACTCCTTCTATTCCATATTAAATGTACATTTTGCTAAAAATATTTGTCTCATATTATTTAAGCACTAACTTAATTAAGATAAAATTAATTAAGTATTTTTTATTTTACCTCTATAATTAATATGACATTTGGAAATTTAAATAAATTTTGAAGATTCAATTTGTGTTTTTAAGAGACTAATTAATATATACAAAGAAAAAAATAGCAAAACTAATTAATGTATTAATAATTTTTTAATTATCCTGTAAAATAAAAAATGCCCATTCAATATGGGACGGGAAAATATGAGATTCCAAGGCGTAGGATTATATGCATGTACTTCATCCATTATTAATGCATTACTTATTGTTCCAACGGTCTAATCAATTAAATTTTGCATTCAAATTTTCAAAAAGATAAAACAACTTGCTGAAATTTCTGCCTCCTCGATATTTATCGATTTGATTAATTTAAATTTGTGTTGCTTGAAGTTTTTTTTAATGGGGAGATACTAGATGAAAAATGGTTATTTTTTAATTACAAGGATCGAAAAGTAATTATTTGTGAATTTTATCTAAAATGCTACTGAGACTTTTACATGTGAAATTTGAAACTCCATAATAATAATTCTTTTTCATTTATAGGAATTGAAAACCATTTTTTAATGAATTTTACCCAAAAATGTTACCAACTATAAAAAAAATTTATTGTTATAATTCGAAATCGAGACTTTTTTATAAAAAAAAAATCTTATTCATCTCGTTGTATTGATCGATGGTAAAAAAATAAATAGAAGTACACCTACTCCTCATCCCCTTGTCTCCTTGCCCATCTAAATCCGTGACTCCCTTGAATTTAGCTAAAAGATTCTTCTCACACTTACTATTTGTACTATTCCTTTTGTTTATATTCACATGATATATAGCTCGAATTTCAAAAGTTAAATATGAAACTTTTTGAATGTGATTTACTTATATATTTTTGAATATTTTTAATTATTATTTTTTGTAATTTCTAATATTTTTACGTAATTTATAAATATGTAAGTTATTTTTAGGAAAAAAACTTAAAGATTGTATATATATCCAAAAACAACATATTCAACGTCACCCTTCGATAGAGATGTTGATTTTGATAAACTATTCACTTTAATAAAATATTTTCAAACAATTTGAAGGAATAAGAACAAATAAAATAATGCAAAAAAAAAATGCAACAAATAGAAGAAAGAACAATAAAACAACGAAATAATGAGATAATTAATCAGAGCACAAAAAACACAGCTAAAATCTGAATGAACGGTCAAAAAAGAAATTGACTCTCGAAAAGGGAACATATATACGAGAATAGTAACAACAACGAAATAAGGTAAAATTGAGAGCATTACACAACAAACATAAGAAAAATCAACAATAACAATAAAATAATGTGATAATTAACCAAAACACAAAAAAAAAACACAAGTAAAATCTTAATTCATGATCAAAATAAAAGATTTGACTCTCGAAATTCAAACTACAACAACAATAACATATCCATTATAATCTCACTAGTAAAGTCGAAAAAGAGTAAAATACACACAGACCTTACATCTACATCTATAGATACAAAAACTATTTTCGATAGACATTCGACTCGAAATCCAAACTATGTAATATATATATATATATATATATATATAGCACTCATTCTAACAAACAAAAGTAATTCTCTTTCATTCATTGAACACACACAAAAAAATAAAAATTTCTTGAACTTTTTACATCAATGGGGAACTGCAATTGTTCAATGAAATCAGTAAGAGATTCAAGAAAATCATCAGATTTAAATTTTGCTCGTGTTATGACAGATTCAGGTGAAATATTAAACCTTAAAGGTCCCAAATTAGTTCGACAAGTTCTAAATGAATTCCCAGGTTACAACATTTTCAGTTCAAATTGTTTGTCTTCTCCGTTACACAATCAAGAATTGCTCCTTGATGGACAATTTTACTATCTTCAACCTGTAATTCAAAATAAAACAGAGCCCATTTTAGTAGAAGAAGAAAAAACACAGCAAATTCGAGTTTCGTCGAGCTTGACAAAAGGGTCAGCAATGGAAGTTTTGCCTGCTCAACGAGAAGGTTGGTGTTCTCGTTCTGTTTTATTTTATGTGACACTCTTTTTTTTTTATTTTGTTGCTCGGACTGTTTTAAAAAATGTTATCAAGTTTATGTTTATTTTGGAGGATTTGACTTTATTACATTTTTTTTATTTTGTTGCTCGTACTTTTCGAAAATATTGTGATTGTGTTAGATCCATAAAAAAAGTGTTATTTTTGGAGGATCCGGGTTCGCCAACTTATTCACGAGTCCTCTTTAATTCAGGTAACTAATTAAGCGCATATATCTACCAACAAAGACAAATTAGAATGGTAATCTATGCTAGGAGTGCCCCTTACCTTAGACCTTAAGTAGCTGAAGGAAGCATGAAAGTAAGCAAGCAAAGTCTCAACCCGAAATCAATAGCCCTCAAGAAATAGAAAGGAGAAAGCCCATCTCTTTCCCGTAGCTTTACTTCCTTGAACTTCTATGGAGGGCTTAGTTAGTGCATTTGAGGAGCATAGATAATTGGAAAATAATTTCTAGAGAATTTGACATGCATCCGATGATATTTTCTCTAAAAGTTCAAACAACATTTAACTAACTTTTAACCAAAAAAAAAGAGGTAAGTGTCAAAAACACACATCAACTATCTCTTATTTTTTAGTTTCATACCTAAACTATTGAGAGTGTGAGTTTCATACCTAAACTATCACTTTTTAGTTTGAGAAACACACCTCAGTGGTGTGTGTAATGCACTCTTTCTTATATTTGAAAAAATCTTGATACGTGACATTCCACATAGATAAAATATTCCATCTTTGAAAAAAATTAAATAATAAACTATTAATATTAATTAAAAATTAAAGATTAAAGTATTAGGATTTAGGAGTAATATCCAAAAAAAAATATTTTTTTTTTTTTAAAAATTAAATTATTTTTCTTACCTCACTCCACATACCCCTTTCCCCACCGCCGACAATCCCCCATTCTTTTTTTTAAAAAAAATAAATCTTTTTATAAAATATTTTAATAAAATTTATACTTCACCTCCCCTCTCCCAAAAAAAACCACGCACTCAGG